>CAHIKZ030002725.1:220000-240000 GCA_903632075.3 Acanthosepion pharaonis | reverse complement strand
GTCAAACCTCTCTCCATCTCAGTGTTACTTCTGAAAATCAGAGAATTGTGAAACCGGTAAAGTTACTGTAAATAAATATTCTTAAAACTCCAATTGCATTATCACCTGCATTTTCATTTAATCCTTGTGGGATATATGTATACCAATACCCCAAAGGTGGTCATTCGCTAGACTTCTGTTTGGGAATTCTTTCAAAGTGAGAGAACTAGTGTAACAATTACTAGATCAACATATATATATATATATATATATATATATATATATATATATATATATATATATATATATATAATAATTATTTTTTAAAAAATATGTTCCATTGCTACATAAGAGTTCTCATGTTTCAAAAATAGAAGCTAAAAATTCAATTTAATTATAGAAATTAAATTAAAGTAAAGTACCTACTTCCGTTTCATCCTCAAGTGAATTTTGGAATAACCTATAATATGATACAGGCTCTACTTGTATATTGAGCAAGTTTTTTTTTTAAATAAACCAAAAAAAGTTTTTACTTAATAAAAATATCACTTAATCGTTATAAATTAATACGGAATTTTTAAAATTTTATAATATTTGATAACTACAATTTAAAAATAAATGAAAAAATTGTAAAAAATTCATTACTGTTCTAAAAAATCTTAAAGAAAATTGTGTCTATAATATATCTTATACATAAAAGCAATTAAAAGCTTTTCTAATTAAATAATGTCGATTTTACTTTACGGTTCAGAACAGATTTTCTGTGATTGGGGTTCCTGTTTTACAAAAAAATATATTGATGATATAAATTTTCCAAGAACTAATATAAACATTATGCGGTTATAAAAAGGAATTTCATGAAACTAAGTCAGGTAAAACATGTAAAAAAATATTTTTATAAGATGTTCTAAAAAAAACGATATATTTCTGAAATATTGTCATTCATTTGTGAATAAGTCCTGAAAGTTACATTAAAATCCAACAATTATGTGATTTGAGCAAGAATTTACACTTCAATGTGTTTTTCACAGCAAAAGGAGGCTAATGTTTCTTTTATTAATTTTTGGTTACCTGCTGGCGCAAGAAAAACAAACTTTTAACCAAACTTTGAAGGTACTAAAAAGGATTAAAAATTATCCAGATTTTGACGATAAAATTTAGTTTTCATTTTCTTTGGGTCATTTTTCATCTATGATCATATTTTATCGAATCATTATCGATGCCAATATATATATATATATATATACATATATATATATATATATATATATATATATATATATATATATATATATATATATATATATATATATATATAGATAGATAGATATATATGTGTGTGTGTGTGTATATATATATAGATAGATAGATAGATACATAGATAGATATAGATATATGTATGTATATATATATATATATATATATATATATATGTATATATATATATATATATATATATATATATCCGTCCTAACTTATGAAGTCTTTCAAACTGCTAACTTCAATATATTGGATTCTTTCGGTAAGATACGAGAAATAAAATTTTATTGTTAACTTTTCAAATAAATTTTCAAAATAATTCAATGCTGATTACAACGTTATTTGTTTAGCTTAATATTTACGAAGTATTAAGCATAATGCCTTTATAATATACTATCATTACGATAACATTGCAAAATTACATATTGTCATCATTTTATTAACGGTCTGAGTAAACTCGTAATGCTGACTACACGGTGATATTGACAATCACCCCCATAATACGCGAATGCTGTGTGTTAGCTAATAAAAAATACAAAAATACTCATGGCCGGATAGGAAAGGGGATTAATTGGGAATGAAGAAAACAATTATAATTTCGCTATATATGATCATACGATGTAATTTCTTGTTTATATATATATATATATATATATATATATATATATATATATATATATATATATATATATATATGTATATATATATATGAAGCCCAGGTTTACAAACTCATATCCATTCTAGTAAATATGCTAGCTCTATCACTATTCTTGAGCGCTTTCCAATAAGCACCGCGCATATATAAAATGTATATAGAAATTATACACACACACACAGAGACATACACACACACACACACATATATATATATATATATATATATATATATATATATATATATATATATATATATATATGTAATGGTTGTGAACAATAAAAAATATTAGAAACTTAAAATTGGCTTGATTATTAATACTTGTTTTTGTTTTATTATTTCAATTACGTTTTTCGATTAACTTCGGGCAGCATGGCCATCATCAGGAGAAAAAAAATCCCTGCCTGTCAAGTAGAGGTGAACTACCTGTGTGAATCACTGTTTCTTAAGAATATAAACATTATCATTAGTTTTCATTTGCTTCTTTATCGTTAAAGTCAGTCTTTGTGTTGGTCAAACGACCTTTTTCAAGTTGTTTTTTTATGATAGAAGATGGTAGATTCATCACTAAGAATTCCATCCTTGGTCATTTTGATAGTTTTATTGGTTGTTGGGAATGGGATGTATGTGTAAAGTGTATATCATCTTTTAGACCTTTGAGGGTCTGTGTGCTGTGTATATATTTTTGTGAAAATTAAAAAAATTAAGTTAATAATCAATATATATATATATATATATATATATATATATATATATATTGATTATGAATTTATTCTTATTTTATTTTTTCATATCATTAAATCAAGTTGTATGAAAATAGTTTGTGTTGGCTTCAAAAAAAGTATCAATTTACAATGAATTTACAGAGCAACTGGACCCTCTTATTAAGTTTTATAAATTTTCATTCGTGCTCTGGGTTGCATAGTCTATAGGTAAATGAATAAAACAAATTAAAAATAAGTACGACTAATATATATACAGAGTGGTATTGATAAATTGCCTAAATTACGCTAATTTCAACAGATATATTTACCAAAATTACACAAAAATCTCTTGAAATACTAAAGAGTAAATTTATTCAATAAAATCGCCACTGGCTTCAACCACGGCCTATAGACGACTGCGGAATCTTCTGCAATTCTTCTGAACTGTCTCTTTGTTTAAGTTGGTGAATGCTACCATAATCCTTGCCTTCAAATCATCTTTGGTGTTACAAGGAGTTTTGTTGCTCTTCTCTCTCTCTCTCTCTCTCTCTCTCTCTCTCTCTCTCTCTCTCTCAACTAATAATTATCAGGGCAGTTGCAGTCTGGGGAGTTAAGTGACCAAATGAAAAGGATGGTGTGGTTGCAGAAATTATCTCATTGCCATGATTGTGTTTTCCTGCTTTTGTAGCATGGTGCAGAGTCATGTTGCCAGAGATAGGGTCTTCCAGCAGCCATCCTCTTGATCCAGGTCAACACTGCCTTCTCAAGGCACTTGATGTGGGCCTCCGTATTGAGTTCGATGCCCTCACTAATAAATTGGGGAGCTCTTTTTTATAACAGAACGATCAGAGTGAGTTTTCCGAGTTGCCGTAACTTCGTCACCGTTGGACTCATCCAACTCTTTCCAAATACACTGCACTGTCTTCAGATTGACACCCAAACGGTCTGAAATGTTCGTATTAGAGCTTCCGGCGCGAATGCCAAGCAGTACAGTATGCCGTTTCTAAATTTCTGGCGGAGTGCATTGAATCATGGTGTTCTTTTTCTCACAAACGGTGTACAACTGATATTACTCTGCAATCAAGAGAATTAAAAAAAACGCACCGCACCCTGTGTGTGTATATATATATATATATATAATATCGCACATGAAACTCCGAGCCGTGCTTCCGTGAGGAATAATATATATATATATATATATATATATATATATATATATATATATATATATATATATGTGTGTGTGTGTGTGTGTGTGTACGCACGCGCGTGCGTATTAAATAAATAATAATCTATTTATTGTGGCAATTATTATATGTAAATTTATACAATTTAACGTGTATTAAATTTGACAGAATTTTTGCTAATAAAAATGCTCTGTATCAAACAAGAGCAATGATAAATTAGGAAACGTTGACATATTTCTTTTTTTTTTTCTTCAAGCGATCTCATTCAGTTTCCCTATCCATTTGTTCTTGGTTTTCTCATTTTTATTATTAAACATGCCACATTAGTATAACAGATCTGAAAATAAAAAAATGACTCCTGTAAGAAACTGTACGCAAATTCACCGTGGATGATCTAATCATCAAAGTATTTTCTATTCATTTTCATCTCGGTAAATTGCATCCTTATTCGATTAAATACCATTGTTTATATCGAAATTATGGCCAAACTCGTTACAGTAAG
Organism: Acanthosepion pharaonis; assembly: GCA_903632075.3. Classification (NCBI taxonomy): domain Eukaryota; kingdom Metazoa; phylum Mollusca; class Cephalopoda; order Sepiida; family Sepiidae; genus Acanthosepion; species Acanthosepion pharaonis. Next base: position 235,713 of record CAHIKZ030002725.1, on the reverse strand, counting down.
CGACTAATGCATTAAGTCTGTTGCTTTGTAAAATATCTCTTTTGTGTTCATGAAATATTTTATTTAAATTCCTTGATGTTTTTTCACTCTTTCATCGAAGGTTAGAGAGTTAATTCCTGCTACTAGATTTATATTATTTTCTCTTGTTATGAGTGGTCCTTAAATTCTCAACCTTTTGTAGTTCTATGCTATCCCTTTGATTAAATGTAACGATCTGAGGAGACTATTTAAAAAAAACGACTTGAATTTTGGGGTTAATGTTTTTTTTTAGCAACATGTGGTGTTTAGCAAATCTGTCTGTATTTCTTGATCTTCTGTAAATTTGTAGTAAATTTGTAGTAGTACGAATCAATTACTACAAATTTACGGGAGAAGATCAAGAAATACAGACAGATTTGCTAAACATCGCCTGTTGCTAAAAAAAACATTAACCCAAAAATTCAAGTGTTTTTTTTAAATAGTCTCGTCAGATCGTGATTTTCATATGAAGGCCATGTATAGCGCCAAAGTCATGGAGATTTATCTAAATTGTCAGCTGCATGCAAGCACTCCGTAAGATCGAGGATTATAAATGTATTAGCGTAATTGAAGCTTGTAGCTCTTAGCGAAATCCATTCTTCTTCGAACCTTGTGAACGCTGGCGCTGCAGAATCACGAAGAAATATACCAAATAATAGAGACTACAGCACTAGAGGACTTTCAACAGCAGTAACAATTAATATTGATAGCACATATAACTGAAAGAGTAGATAATAATATAACCAAGATGCTGATCTTCCATACTCCTTCAAACAAAAGATGAGGAAGGAAACCCCCATCAGTACTGGAAAGAATGCTAACAACTTCTATAATTGAGAAAACTATTTTCCTGAAAATTAAGTTTACGCGAATGATTTTAGAAATTTCGTTTGACTGGCTGCTCGGTCATGGAATACCGAATGTTTCCTTATAGGGAAACGGATAATATTACAATTATCGTTATCATATGCTAGTCTTGCTATTGCTATTAACCGAAAATCCATGTTAGATAAAATTGGATTAACATTCTTGTATATAAACAATCTTAAAATTAAACGGCAATTATTTCAAAACGTTCCAAGGTAATGAACTTTCGAAAAAGTTTAACTAAGAATTGTTTATATTATCAGAAAACACGTTTTAGTCCACTAAAGCAACGTTTAAATTGACAATATATGTTTGAATTCAAAAAAAATAAATAAATTCAATCTTTCGTAGTATACAGTGTCTATAAAAGCCTCGGAGCAGTTTGGATTTATAAGACTCCACGATTCTATAAAAAAAAATAAACACTAGATAAAATACCAGCATATTAAATTTTGAGTAATTGATTTTAATTTTATGATTATATATAAATATTACTTCAAACGTTACTTTAAGTGGCTACCATTCGCTCGTGCTTGGAGTATTGCTACAACAAATGGTCCTAGATGCCTTCTATTTAACTTGACTTCTTTCATAAAATCCAAAGAAGAATAAGCAATATTATTGGTCCTGATCTGGCGTCTTGACTCCACTCACTTCCCCACTGTCGTAAGGTTACCTCCCTGAGCATTTTCTATAAATATTTTCATGGTAATTATTCATATAAACTCCTCTTTATGATAGCTAGACTTTGTGAATTTAAGCCCAGCACTAGACTGGCATCAAGATCTCATCAATTTACAGTTGAGCTGGCTCGATACAACCGTAAATTAAGTTATCAGTTTCTTTTCTCGCCCTTCTCTCTCTTGGGACTCCCTTCTGACTCCATACTTTTCAGACAACTTTAATCTGTAAAAATTTAAATGCAATGTCAATCGCTATCTACTGTCGTCTTGATTACTCTTCTCTCTTCCCGCTCATTATTAATGTTTCCAATTCTTAAACGCCCAGTAACTCCTTGTGTCATAGTGGCTTTATTGCCTTGCTTGAGGTGAAATCGCTTGAAAAATACCATTGTTTGAGACGCCCGTTTTTATCTTAAACATTCCGTCTATCGTACTGAGGACTCAAGAAAACTTAATAAAGAGAATATACATTCCGGCAGGGTTCGAACATGCGTCCTCCGTCGTAAGATTACCCACCGCCTGATTTCGACCGCTCTGAACATATCGAACCGTTCAGATTTTTCTCAAAGCCCAGTATATGAAATATCGTCTGAAGTAATAAAAATATAAATCCGTTCATTCTTAGGAATTTGTTTAATTTTCAGACACAAAACTGAGCGGATCATTCAAATTTAGAAAAAAAAATCATTAAACTTAATAAATATAAAATCTCTTAACATTCCCATATATATATATATATATATATATATATATATATCGATTCGCATTATATTTTCGTCTCTGATGTTACCTGAATTTTATCAAAAACAAAATAGTTTCAATGCCTGATGATGACCGGTGGGACCGTCGAAAGTACTCGCATATTTAAGGAAGACCTAATACAGTTCATAATTTAAAAAACAAGGATCATAAAATTCAACGAGTGGTTAGTGGGTTAATACAACTTTAAAATTTTGTTAGCGAAGGGATTTCGCCGTTTTATGTCATTAACTTTACTAATTTACTTTTTATGAATGATTCATTCTAATATAAATTTAAATTTATAAATAATATAATATAATTAAATTTATAAATAATATAAATTTAAGTACACACACACACACACGAACACACACACACACACACACACACACACATATATATATATATATATATATATATATATATATATATATATATATATATATATATATATATATACAGTTATGAGTTTTATCCTATAGCGCCTGACGATACAGAAACGTAGCGTGTTTGTGTGATTTCCTAATTTATATATATATATATATATTGAACAATGATAAAAATTAAAAAAAATTAAATCGTTAGACACACTGGGTTGAGGATTAATATTATTTCGTTTTTTTATTATCATTTCATTTAGATTCCTCGACTAGTTTCAGCCGATATATATATATATATATATATATATATATATATATATATATATATATATATATATAGGTATTCTGTCTGAAAAATAACGGGATTGAGTGTGTTGTGTGAGCTATAGGCGAAAGAGTGAAGAGCAGACTGTGTTATTATCTTGGGAGTATATAACAATGATATTAGCTATTTTCAACTACATTTTTTTCACATGCGAGAGTTGTGGTAGGACAAATCCTGGCTGCTTCTTCACGACAGTGCATCTCCTAACAACGCTCTGAGCATGCTGCAGTTCCTGGCCGAGAACAACATCGCCGTACCAGTACAACTTCCCTATTCCCCTGATCTTGTTCGGCATGACTTTCTTCGTTTCCCCAATCGAAAAGGGACCCTAAAGGGGATCCGTTTTGAAGGGGTGGAGGCTATCAAGAGGGCTGTAACGATGAAGCTGATGGTCATCCAAGACGAGCAGTTTCAGCAGTGCACAGAAGCATTTCAGGGAAGCATAGAAAATGCATTAGACTTAATTTGAAGACGAAACGAGTTAGTTAATTCTTTGTAATTGAAATAAAATGTTTCTGACATCAGTTTCGTTACTGATAGACTTCGAGTTTCATGCTTTAGCACCTAAAGATTGAATATTTGCTTGAAACTCCGAGTCGCGTTATCGACGTTGGATATTATCTATATATTCATTAATATAGACTTTATAGCTCTCGTATATAATAGTGAGCAGTGTTTTTATAACACCTGAGAAAGGAATATATATGTACGTGCAAGTATATGTCCATGTATATGTATGCGATCACCGAAGTTAAGCAAAGTCAAGCCTGATCAGTACCTCGATGGGTGACTGCTTGAGAGTATCAGGTAATGTAGACCTGGGTGTGCGTGTGGTGTAATGGATAATGGCTCGTAATTGTTAATCCGAGTGCTGATTTCCAATTACCGCCTTGTTCGTTATATTTCCTTACGCGCATATACCCTTGGGAAAAAGTATGGATCAATTTTTTCTTCTCCACCTAAAGGTTATTTAGTAACACTTGTATCAATAAACAATTATTATCTCTCCTCCCCACTAAAAGAAGTTCTCAAAATATAAATATATTTTTGGCTTTAAATAACCTGCTAACGGCTATCTATCTATCTATCCATATATATATATATATATATATATATATATATATATATATATATACAAATAGTGAGGGTTTCATGCACAATAATTAGTCTGACCTATAAATTGGGTTAAAGAATGAAATTGTCGCCACATGCTATTACCCTTAGTGTCCACTTATGTATACGCAGGCTCTATCACTGATATTCTTATCAATATATATATATATATATATATATATATATATATATATATATATATATATATATATTCATTTACAGAACAACTATTTGTTTTCAATAGAATAATACAATTTCACTTTGGCTAAATATTATACAGTGAATATAACCGATCAATATTCAACTAATGACTATACTTCAAGTAATGGTTTTACTGAGGTAGCCTCTTAGTATCTACTTAGTACTAAGCTGGTGTCAATGCAGGAAAGCGACTGATTTAATTTTTTTTTTTTTAAATAGTGGTTAGGTGATTTTTTCTATACAGGTTCGGATTCCAGTACGTATAAAACAAAATGTATTGTCTTGAACGGAGACATGGTTTCCCACGTCCTGAAAGGACAGGGCAAATAGAAAAAGATATGAATGAAAGCTTATTAGAAATAATTTACTAATGTCTTAAAAATCGTCAAAATGACTCAATAAGTAGAGCTGTTAATGTTTCTGGAAAGAAATATACCACTGGGTATATTAGATTTCATTATATATGCATGTATATATTCTAATATATGGTACTAAGTATATATACATACATATATATATATATATATATATATATATATATATATATATATATATATATATATATATATATACGTGCCTGTGTGTGCCTGTGTGTGAGAGTGCATGTGTATTTATCTATGAAATTAAGTAAAGTCAGAATAAGTAGCATATACTCATGTATGAAATCTAAAATATACTCAAATTATATATATATATATATATATATATATATATATATATATATATATATATATAGTAAATTGGTTCATGTGTATCTATTTATTTTTGGCTGTACAAGATAAAATCTTCAATGTTGCTGCCAGTGAAAAAGTTTTGATAAGAATTTCTGTAAAGTTCCTATCCTAGGACAAAAGAACAGACAGAAAATTTATACCTAATTTTATAATTTATTTCCCATATATATATATATATATATATATATATATATATATATATATATATATATGGAGAGTGAGAGCAAAAGAGAGTAAGAGAGAGAGAAAAGATATGCATGCTTATATATATATATATATATATATATATATATATATATATATATATATAATAAATATTTTTTTGTTTATATATGTGCGTTCATAGATAAATGTTGAAGAGATAGACGGAAATATTCTTAGTTGATTTTGTTTTCTTTTTCCCCACCCTTGAGATTCGATCTTAGGCTAATATCTCTGCAGCCGCATCAAACCAAAGAATGATTATTCATTGGAAATTATATTTTTTGTCATTTCAGTGCCAAAACACTTCCATTTTGGGAACAGGTGAATAAAAAACGGAACCGCATACGGCAATGATTTATGCGCTGTTTGCCGAATGATACTCCTAAACTTATCATTTCGAATTCCCATCGCCTTTTCCCGCACACATACCTGTACGCGCACTTATAGCTCCATGGAAATTTTATACAGACACGTAAACCACAAAGCGTATAAACAAATATTTACAAATATACAAACAAACACACACACACACACACACACACACACATATATATATATATGTGTGTGTGTGTGTGTGTGTGTCTAAATGCGAGTTTGTGCACATTTATACATGTGAAGATATTGAACAAATGTTCTTATATCTAGCAAGGAAACAAATGTAAATGAGCTATATTTGTACACATATGATTGGATATACTTATATTTACTTATCTTTCTTTATAAATGAATGTTAGTATGTGTAAATTACTATACTACATATAAATATATGTGTGCGTGTTTATTTCTAAAACAACTTGTAGGCATATCTACAAGTTTCTTCTGAAATATATATAAACATTTATATGTTCATAAGAATGCAATTTTATAGCAGTTCACGAATGCGCAAACACCAACTCACATATATATATATATATATATATTCGTTTATATAACTATATATATTTGTCAGTAGATAGACAAGTTTCTTCTAGAATATATTAATGCTTTTATATGCGTTGAGAAGATTGAAAATTTATAGCAGTTCAAGTTCATACATATACAGATGTAATACTCAACAGTTATATATATATATATATATATATATATATATATAGATAGATAGATAGATAGATAGATATAGATATACCTATATATGTGTTTAGAATTGATATATAAGTAAAAGTTTGTCACTTAGCAGGTTGCTGTTATTTTCAGCGGCTGAAATGCAGATTTTCGTAGGCGGACCTGTCTGTCCACTCTTCAAGGGGTTATCAGCTATTTACTGCTTATATTTTACGATATTAGCATATATAATATAACAATTCACAATCAGACACATATATATAGCAATTGTCCATCGCTACACACACACACACACACACACACACACACATAATAAAGGCATGGTATACCAATTTGCAAACACATTAAAAATTTATAGCAATTCACGAACAGACACATACTTATATACCTACCAATTATTATTTGTCATTAATTTTCCTAACATTGTTCTGATATATAAAATTTATAGCCAACTTGTCGTTGGTTATAAATAAATAAATATATATATATATATATATATGATAAAATAAGTTACAAACATTGTCTGTTTATTTTGATCATAGTCTTTTCATATTCACAAATATCTTTTGTGAATATCAGAGAATTATGTTCAAGTAATATTCAGTAAGTGATGCCAAAAAAAGAATTTACTGCCTAAATACACACACAAACACAGACACAGTCACAGAAACACACACACACACAGATATATATATATATATATATATATATATATATATATATATATATATACAAATACAGATAACTATACTCGTTTCGAAAAACCCTCGAATTTTTGATTTGCCAATAATCAAATCAATCTCGTGGGAAAAAAAGGTTTTAAAAAAAGAAAGAGCTAGAAACATGAAAGTCTGTCAAAAAAATCGCACAGTAACAGGTTTGAAGCCCAAAGAAAAAAAAACCCGACACTAGTAAACAACTAACTAATAAAAGAGCTCAATACAACCGTAGAGCAGACTTAGATAAACCTAGTGAGACAGACAAACCTACCTAGGTTTCACCTAAACGGATCGTCAGGGAAAGTTGGCTAAAGATGCAACGAGAAACTCATATTTATAGGCGTTAGCCAAAATTATACCATGTGACCAAAGAAAGAAAAACACAACACAAAACCACCTTTAAAGATTTATTCAACTAAAAGGGATATTAAAATATTAAAAGGATATTAAAATACGAATATTAAGGTGGAATGACAAATAAACAGGGAAATTCGTCTTAATTTAATAACCAAGATTTTTTATGCCTACATATGTTAAGAATTTCTGTTTTGGAGTATAATAGCTGGTTCGGTTGATTATATAAAGCTATGGCTAATTTCTCCTATGTACATAATTTACAAAATTTTTGGCCTACTTTATATTTGGGGCATTTTTTTTATATTTCCCATTTAAGGATGGGGTCTTTATCATTTTCTTGTCTGGTTTTCCATACATTGGTGGATAGCGTGGTACTATGTTTAGTTTTTTCGTTTTTAAAACTACACGTGTGGTTATAGTATCTTTTTTAAAATTTATCCTGAGTAGCACCTATGTATATTTTAGGGTTAGTATCCTCCATATCCTTATAAATTTTCACCTGGTAAACCACGCATTCTTGCTGACATTTTCCCTGTAATGGGCAGATATTTTTGTTTCTACAATTACAAGTAGGAGGGTTACTGCGTGGATTATCCTTAGTTTTTTTCTTATTCAATCCACTAATTAAGGTCCCTACATTAGGCCTAAATACACATTTTATTAAATATTTTATGTAACTCAGTTTTTGGGGGGAAATGTTGCTCTAATCAATCAAAAAATATCTTGCCAATTTTTGTTTTTACCGCTAAATTAAAAGGAGGGTTAAACCACAAAATATTTCTCTGCCTCTTGTTACGTTTGTTCTGAGTACTGTTATAACTATTTATGTCAATATATTCCAATTTATTTTTATATCCACTCTTAGATAGGGTTTTCTCATAACTTGTTTTATTGGCCTCAAAAATGCCTCTATTGGAGGAATTAGTTGAAAGTCTATAACTAATGTTTTTTTTAGAATATGCCTTATGATATGGGCTGGGTGATTAGATTTTACGTTTTAAATATTGGGGTTCCTGGTTCTCTTTTTATACATCAATATATAGTACCATTTTGTAAATTCAACGTAATATGTAAATAGTTAGTAATTTTCAAATTAGTTTCTATTTCAGATTAAATCCAATTTTCTAAAAAAAATGTAGTTTTTTACGGATAGTGTCACATTTTTTGAGGGTTACTCTTATCCGCTATAATTAAACCGTCGTCAATATAACCCATGGTTACTAAAATCTATAAATTCATTAAGTTTATGGAAAATGCAGGCACTACCTCCTCACAATTTCTGCTCCATCATATATGCTCCCATAGGGTTGTCAAAACCGTTAACATTATCTCTTTTTATCCATATTGCATTATTGTGGAATAGCAATGTTTTTCTGCAATGTCTAATTACAAATTTATTTTATCATCCGGAATTTGATGTATTCTTTAAACAAGCTGAGGGCTCATTTCATTAAAGATTTTCTCTGGGATAGACGGATAATATTCCTTAATATCATACCTAATGAATGATCACTTCTCATTTTTGTTGTAATTTTCAAACCATTTAATACAATCCTTAGTCGATTGCCATTGATTAATATTAAGGAAAGTCCTAAGGATTTAAACACACACACACACACATATATATATATATATATATATATATATATATATATATATATATATATATATATATATATATATATATATTTATATATATAATATACAAATATATATATATATATATATATATATATATATATATATATAAATGAGATCTATTCAAGATCTATTCAAACTCGGTGTTAGAAAAGAATTTATAGCACAATTTACAAATAAATTGCCATCCGAGGAAAAAATTTGTTAAAAAACACGATGAACCAGAAACCTCGAAACAGGGCGAAAGTAATAGTCCAGTAACTTGGATTTCTGGTAGAAAGTAAAAAAACAGCGAATAATAAGTTAAAACGAAGAGTGCTCAATACGCTAGGTAGATCAAAGATATGACATCAGCAGAGTGAACTGGCCATTTCACCCAGATGAGTCTACTAGACAGGTAATACCTGGCTCATTAGGATTATATATATATATATATATATATATATATATATATATATATATATATATATAGATAGAGAGAGATAGATAGAGATATATAGATAGATATATATACCTAGTGATAGACAAACCTACCTTTCAACTAAACGGATCGTCAGGGGTTCGTTTGGCTCACTTTAAAACTTTCCCTGACGATCCGTTTAGGTTACCTAGGTAGGTTTTTCTGGCTCACTAGGTGTATCTAGGTCTGCTCTACGGTTGTATTGAGCTCTTTTGTTAGTTAGTTGTTTACTCGTATCAGGGGTTTTTTTTTTGGGCTTCAGACCTGCATCTGTGCGATTTTTTTTGTCGGCAGAAGTTCATGTTTGTAGCTCTTTCTTTTTTTAAACCTTTTTTCCCTCGAGATTGATTTGATTAGCAAATCAAAAATTCGAGGGTTTTTTCGAAACGAGTCTAGTTATCTATCTATCTATCTATATATATATATATATATATATATATATATATATATATATATATATATACATACAACAATTTATATATGTATGCAGACATAAAATATATATTTTTAAATTGCTATTTGAATGCATGCCTGCATATATATATATATATATATATATATATATAAAACTCATATTAACATATATATATATATATATATATATATATATATATATATATATATATATATATATATATATATATATTGTTACTAAGAGTTTCACCTTTTTAAGACCCAGGGACCATTCAAAAGTAGCGGGTTACGTTAGGAGTTCATTCATGTGTATAGGAGTGCAAGATAACGATTAGCTTTGAACAGTTTAAGATTATAGAGATCGGGTAAATATCCTGTTAGGAGTCGATCCCACAGAGTAGTGTTTTTCGGAAAGAAGCTACTCAAGTGAAACTTAATTTTCACCAATGCAATAGGAAGGGAATGTGGGTGCTTTTGCTGCTATGTAAGTTACTTGGCTTGTTCTTACTGTGAAGGCTTGCCTAGGAGGTACCAGGGAATGTAGTTATTCCAGGCAATATCCGTGGAATTAACGGTATAGCAGCGAGAGGCTTGCACATCCGGCCGGTGGAAGAGAAATTGAATAGAGGAGAATAATTTTCACTCGCAAGGGCTCGGAGGTGCTTTGTAACTCTATTAAGGTTGGAGAGTGAGGTCTGGACAGCTTCCGCCCACATATGGCCACGGTAGTCCATTTCTGGCCTAATCTGGTTCTTGTTAATGTAGAGCATATCAAGATGAGTCATGTACTTACTGGAGCGGCATAGAGAGCCGATTATTTTACGTGTATCCTGAGGTCGCGTGTGTGTTTGATAGGCAACAGTTTTTCAAGACACGGTTTTTCCCTTAGTCGACCTCTGTTTATCCAGATTGATGGTAGTTCGAGGTCAGAATCGCGATGATGGAATGTACCTAGCGGCATTGGTAGTTTGAGTTAAATCAGAAGAGAAATCATCTCGCCAATGTCTGACCATCAAGAATTTTAGATGTGCGTTCGTATATAGTCATATCATCGGCATAGATGTTTTCAAATGATCTGAGTATATTCTTAGGCAGATCATTTATGTAGATTAAAAAGAGAGTTAGTCCGCGGAGTAAACACTGAGAGGGCTCCAGAGGACTGACCAATATTTACTAATTTGAAGGACCTACCAATTATGAAGGATTTTATGATCGTGAAGACCCTTCCAGTGATTCCATAACCGGAGAACTTGCCTAGTAAGATTCTGTGGCACAACTTGTCGAAGGCCTTTAAGATATCTAGTGCTATGGTCCACCAGGTGATACGTTTGTCGTCAAGAGTCTCACTGATTCTATGAGTGATAATAGTACGTTGACAGAAGAGTCTGTTCCTTTCTAAATAGTCGACGACCTTCTTGATTAAGACCTCAAAAAGCTTCCTGATGATACTGAGGACACTGGTGGGTCTATACTGGGAGGAGAAGATCAAACGCCCGCGTTCTTGAAAGCCGGGCATACGCTTGAATCTTTGGGCTTGGGAAGGATTTGTCGTTCAAGCAGCGCTTGAATAGCTTTGTTAGGATTGGGGATAATTCCGGGTTAACAGAACAACCACTTGAATTTTGCTTCGACCTGTGGCTTTCTTAGGGTCAAGGCTTTGATAAGTCGATTTCTCGTGCTGTGATGGCAATTTTATTGAGACTGTGCTCAGTGAGACGTGGGACCTTGTGGAGGAAATGGCCTTTGTCATTTAATATTGAGTTAAAGGCAAAGATTGAAGCGAAGAGTTTCGTTTCATGTGTCGAGGGAGATATGACCTCGAGACCATTTATAATTGTAGACACATCTGCTTGGTCGTGATTCGGTAGATGATCTTCCAGAATTCACTGAATCCATTTTGTTCCTTTTCAACATTGGTTTGGACTGCTCGTAAATAGCAGCACTTGGCGTTTTCTAGAACTTTTTTTGCAGCAATTGCAGGCAGTTCTGAATGCATTTAGCGCCGAACTACATCGTTGCTTGCGATAGATATTAAAGCAGTGGTTTCAGTGAGTTACTCCTGCAGAATATTCAAGGATGAACCAAGGTTGACTGTTTAGCTATTGCTGGAATTTTTTGTTCGAGGATGGGGTTTAACATGCTTCATTCCCGAAAGTGACAAGGTGTATGCTTGAAGAATGTTGGGAGGGGAGCTTCCATCGTATAAGATCCAAAGCTGTCACAGTCTGCCTTCGCATAACGAAAAATCGTTCTATGGAACGGCACAACAGGTGTTCAGAGTGATCACTAGTGATTGCAACGTTATGCCTCTATTCATTTTCTCACGGGGCTTCGGATCCAACATTTAAAAACTACATCAAGTCTTTTGTGAAGGCAGTGCGAGCCTGGGTCAAGCTGTTGCCTGATAGAAGACCCTATGTTTGGCAACAGGACTATGCAACATTACAACCAAACAGGAGCAACTAGGCATGGCTGTCAAACAAATGCAAGAGTTTCCAAAGTCATCTGAAGCCGCTGGTTAAAGTCAATGACTATTTTATTGAATAAATTTAATCTTTAATATCTCAAGTTATTTTTTGTGCAATTTTCGTAAATATATCTGTTAAAATGATATGTTAGTGTTATTTTAATTTTTGCGTAATTTAGATGACAATTTATATATTGCAACCTATATATATATATATATATATATATATAGATATATAGATATATATAGTTAAATTCCCAGATCAAGACACAAGCGTCTATCTTTTTAAATTTGGATTTTTAATGTAACTATAACAACAAAAAACATTTCAATTTCATTTTTGCCTTGAAAAAGTCGGAAGACGAAAGGCGCCGGCAAAATGAATTTTTTTTACAATTGTCATTTTATACCATATATATATATATATATATATATATATATATATATATATATATATATAATGCAGGGTTACATAAGAACATGCACATATCCACTAGAAAATTGCACATTTTGTTTCAACATCAAAAAAAAAAAAAAAGATCTTTTTTAGACGTCTCATCAGGGGAAATCGCGGACCGTGTTCTAATGTAACACTGCATAAGTTTTGAACTCTGTAATCTTACTGTTCGTTCTCCTACATTATATATATATATATATATATATATATATATATATATATATATATATATATATATATTTCTGCCTTAATTTCAAATAGTTATTATGATAAAATTCAGCCATATCTACACACATACTATATGTCTTATCACATCAGCGTGTCTCATTGGATCTTAGTATCCTCACATGCATACTGCCGTCGCGGCAATGGTGTGTCTAATGCATGAAATGTATCTATCTGAATTCAGAGTTTTCGCAAGTGTCCTATTGTTTAACCAGTACTGGTGGCAGACGAAATGTTTTCGTACCTTTCCGTAAAGTATTTTCCTAAAAGTGAACGTAACGAATTCATCCGGAATTCAAACTCAGTTCGAGGTTTTCTCTTTCTGACTCATTAAACATTTACACCATCCGCTCATCCTTACTTGCTACTTATCCTTCTTCTATATGCCGTGTCCCTTAATGACACGAGCAATCTTAGCTCTAAAAAAAAATCCTTTCCTTTGTTGCCCGTATTAAAATTAGTCTTTTTGCTGTATCTCCTAGTTCCCAATCTGCCAACCATTTACAATAATTCGTTAGGTAATGCGCTGATTTTCTCTGTTTCTCTTGCCTTAAATATTTCCACTGTTAGATTTTCCAAGTCCCCTTTCCTCATTATGTACTCTAGAGATTCCAGCTGTATAATTCTGATGCTATGTATAAGTCTCCTTTTTCTTTTCATTTTCTCTGAAACTTTATTGTTGCTCAAGTGTTCAGTACAATGTATTTTCAGCGTCCTTCTGTAGAATCATATTTATGCTGTTTCAAATATCTTCACCATCTGTGACGAGATTGTTCAGCCTTCCCTGCCATATAGGAATACCAATATTACATAACAATTCAGTACTCTTTTTTTTGTTTCTAATGAAATTTGCCTGTTTTCTTATACTTTGCTTAGCTTTCAGAAAACATTTTTCGGTACTTCGATTTTTTGTCTCACATTTTCATAGATATTTAAATATTTGCATCTGTTTAATTTTGGTGTCTCCAATCTGCACTTCGTATGTTGGGGCCTATTTCTTTTGCTGACAATTAAATACTATCTTCTTATAATTGAGGTTTAGTCCTTTCTTCTGGCTTTCCTTTAATAATTTCTGTGGGAGTTCCTTTAGTTTCTTTTCTGATCTGCTCTCAACACTGTGTCATCTGTGTATCTAATGTTGTTAAGATTGACGCCAACAGTAATGAATTCTGGCGGGACTTTTGTTTCTCTCAGAATTCATTCACTGTAAAGAATGAAAAACTTTGGTGACAAGACACATCCATATCATACGCCCACTCCCTACGACCCAGTCGCATATAAATACAAACACTTACATGTATATTCTTAAATTTATTGTCGATTTACTTAGAGTTTGCTGACATTTATAACTAGTCTAAACTTGTAGATCATACAGGGGGGGACGCTATTTATCAGACACTTTATTTTTTCAAGTTTTAGGTAGCACAGGCAATCTGTATTATTTTAGTGTAATGGCAATAACATTTAAAAACTGTTTCAATACTACAAATGGAAAAGCAGAATTCAAATTAGAAGTATTTTTATTTTTTTACAAATTTTCACATTACACAGGCGACAGTATTTTTCGGACATTGCAGAAACAATGCTAATAGTTTACGGCAGCACCCTTTTTTTTCAATGACTTCTATCAGTCTATCTTCATAACGTTCGTACATATTAATAATAACGTCTCTTCGTGTTTCTAGCAGTATGTTTTTAGCATCTTGTATGCGCTGCCACAGTTCAGCCTCTCTGGTTATTTCTGGCCCGTCGTAAACAAGCTGTGCAAGCATTTCCCATATGTTTTCAATTAAATTTAAATCTGGACTTCTTGCAGGCCATTCCAGAGTAGCTATATTTGCTTCACACATACAATTTTTCCACTAATTTGGCCAAATGGATGCTGCAATTATCTTGCTGCAAAATAAAATTGCTTCCCATTTCTTTTTCTATGAGTGGTAGGGCTCTCTTTTCCAAAAGTTCTCTGTAGCTCAAGCTATTTTGACGTCCATTTAACCATTCGAGCCACAAGTTCCCATTCGGAAATACCATACCCCAAACCATGACTCATCCTTTTCCTATCTGTCTCTTGTTGAGAATAACAGGCTCACCTTTTCTCGACCATGTAAACCACCCGTCAGGTCCATCGAACTTAAAACGTTTTTCATCAGTAAATATCACTGTCTTGAAGTCGACATGGTTTGTTATCCATCTTTTGGCGCTTCCCAGCCTTGCCTCCTTGTGTTTTCTCGTTAGTGTAATTCTTTTCTTGATTTTAGCATACTTAAGTCCAGTTTTGTGTAGCTTTCTTTGTACAGTTCGAACACTGACGTCAAGTTCACACTTCTTTACTTTCTCCGCTGTCACCTTTTCTCCAGATGATAACAACCTCATAACACTCCTCTTCATTCTTCTTTCTGTTATCTTAGAAATTGTTTTTTTTTCTGTCCTCTCTTCTTCTTCCGCTCATAGTCTGTACTTAGCATGTATTCAACTGTTGACTTCCGTATCTTCATCTCAGCGGCGATCTTTCGGATGCTGAGCCCGTCTTCTCTCTTCTTTTGAACCAAACTGATGACTTCTTTTGAATGCATTCTTCTTCAGGATTTTAATACGTTTTTAAAAAATTATGAATGGTAAAGATATTCAAATGTAATTGTCAGGGTACA
>CAHIKZ030002725.1:195000-215000 GCA_903632075.3 Acanthosepion pharaonis | reverse complement strand
TGCGTTTTTTTATTGTGGGTTCTTAAATCATTTTTTGTTTTTTTGTTTTTTTTCATATCATGATTTAAATAAAACCGAATAATTTTTATTAGAATTTTTTTGGGTTTGTTGAACTGATTTTATAAGATTATATATAACTTTGTAGAAGGCATTATTTGAAATTTTATATTTTAAAAATTTCCTGTTTAACCCGAATAATTAAGTGAAAGAGATTAAAAATGCATTTCAAATGTTGGATGTTCTTGTTTATAATTTAAATATATAACATTAAAAGGATAAATCTAATGTTATATATATATATATATATATATATATATATATATATATATATATATATATATATATATAGTTATGTGTATTTATTTGTGGAATGTGGATATCAGAATATTGTGGGAAGTATAAATTATCATTGCATTAAAAAAATATCTATTGTCGATCTTTGATAAATAATGAAATATATTATTTAATTAAATAATAAAAGCAACTAGATATTGTGATCTCCTGCTATATGTTTTCCTCTCTACTTTTCCTCCTGATGGTTCTGGAATGGACTTTTTAGATATAGTTTTGTCGATGGCAATTTTTTGTTGATTTAATATACGAATAATCTTTTTTTTTCACCATTGCTCATTTGATTAAATCTGTTTAGCTAGTTGAATAACTCAAAGCGTTTATCCATATATTTGAGTTATTAAAAACTATATAAATGTATTTGTATTTATTGCCAAAACATAAATATCTTTAAATCTGGAAAAAATAAACTAAATTGGTTTAGTGTTGTTTATATATTAAACACTTTATGGAATATATATATTTATGATAATTATAATTTGGACAATTTTGGCGTTAAATATTTTATATATAATATATATATATATATATATATATATATATATATATATATATATATATATATATATTATTATATTTATAATATTATAAATATATAAATATTTTTATTTTAAAAATATTTAATTTAAATAAAAGGACAAAAATTATTTATCTAGAAAAAGTCATGAATTAAATTCATGAACAAAATTCAAACGGATAGAATTCTGTCAAATGTATAATCAATCATAATTTTTTTTAAAGATATTAAAAAAATTTACTAAAAAAACTTATATTTTAAAATAAAATTTTATTCTTTTAATGTACTTTCTATGAATATTTTTTTTATCGACTATTTCATAGAAAATCCCCAAAAATTTAAAAAAAAAATATCATATAACAAACATCAAATTAAATTATTTGTAGATAGTTTAGAGACATTCAAATTTATATCAAACATTATAATCTTTATGAACCCATTAACAAAATAACATAATCTGTTTCTAATTTTTTTTTTTTTTTTAAATTAATTAGTGACATCTTCTCTCTTAACTTCCTTTTTTTTTTTTTTCTCTATTATAAATTTTTTCTACCTTCGATATCAATATATAACTTCCGTTAAGTTAACCGTTTAAATGTGTCAATATCTGCTAACTCACTCATGTCTTCTCTCCCCCCATTCTTTTATCACTTCGTTAAATTACATATGTTTAATACGGCCCATCAAAAATGTAAATTTTCTTTCATTTTTTTTTTTTGGAAGTAAAAAGTCTGATGATCCGCAGTCCTTTTAAAAGGGCTGTGGTGAAATAATTTATTACATGGAACCTTAAAGTGGTCTGTTTTTATTTAAATTATTTGCTCTGATTTATTTATATTAAGCTCTCTGGATTTTATCCTCCTTATAAACGTTTTTATTAAAATTTTTCATAAACTTATATATTTATATATATATATATATATATATATATATTTATATATATATATATATTTAAAAGAAAATATAAAGTAAATAGATAATCGAAAAATCCGCATTTTTTTGCCTAGATGCAATATTATCATCTTCATACATCGATATATATATATATATATATATATATATATATATATATATATAAGCATACTTTTTTTTTGTTTTCTATTTACACATATTTCCTTTTTTTCCTCATTTTACTAATTTCCTTCGTCCCCCATCCTTCTTTAGCACCATTATTTTTCTCTATATTCTCTCATAATATATGTTCATCTCGCCTTTTTTTTTCTTCTATTTTTTTTCTCCATCTCTTTAAAATTTAATTTCTATTATATGTATCTTATTATTCATTCTTTCTCTCCCCTTCCATTGAAATCTGCTTCTCTTTTTTTTACAACATTTTCTTTTTTTTAAATTAAAACCTGTCTGCTTGATTTTTTTTTCTTTAAAATTTTGTTTTTAATATTTTTATTTTATTAATGATTATTCCCAGTTGGATTCCCAACAATTTTTGGTTTCATTGATCTGACGGACCATATATATCATTTATATTCCTGTTCCATTGTTTTTTTATTTGGCTTCAACCCATTTAATCACTGCTAACTTGGAGAAAAGAAGCTCCAAAAACTAAATAATTTCCCGATTTTTACAACTCATATGTATATATAAATATGTAATCCTCTACCTCGAGTGCATCTTGGGGCTTGTACAATGTGAACATTATTGTAAAAAAAATCCCTTTTGATTTTCCTTCTGTTTTAATAGAGGGTAGATTTTTATTATCTTATTTTTTAAAAATTAAAAATTCCATTTTAGGTAATATATAATTTTTGATTTTGGATTTTTTCCTCATGTAATTAAACTTAGGTGCTTAACAGAACTGGGACAGTTTTCTCTTATGGAGGGTCATTTTTCAACCTTCGAAATTATTACTGTCAAACAGTTTTATTGATTTTGAAAAAAATAAAATCCCTTACTGACGGAGGGATGAGTTTGAAATCGATTTGGTTCGTTTACTTTTTACTATTTTTTTTTTTTCTCTTGGTTTCAAAAGAGAAATGATCATTATGAGCGTATAATCAATCATCCAATTTTTATATATAAATTTTTTTTTTTAACAAATGTAATATTGGATCAAGAAAAAAAATTCGAAGAAAGTTTCAATATTTATCATGTAAATACACTCCACAAAATAATGAAAAAAGAATGTTTTTGTGAATCCGATTTTATTCCCGCGGTTTTATTGCATATTAACAAAATCTCCAACCGCCTAAATTATAAATACATCCTTATATTTAAATATTTTTCTCATCATAAGTGCATTGAAAGTGTTATATAATTTTTGTTATAATAAAAATTAGGCTACGATATATTTTAATATATTAAAATATATTTTAGACTCGTAAATTAAGCTACCGACATAGGTTTAGCAGCGTGTTCTCCTCTATGGTCAATTGTTATCATTAGATTTAAACATATATATAAGTTTAGCTGATTATACGCGCATAGTTTCGCCATATCGTCCGGCCTACACGCCTGCCCAATCTTTTGAACAGGCTTTTATCCTTTGTTTCCTGTTTATGATTGGGGTTCCGTGTAAATTATTGCTGTCGCTCCCAGTATTCTCTTGCGTCTTAGTCGAATTATCCCCTTGATTGTATTGATTAGGACAAAATACAAAGATACATCCCCAATCTTCCCCGAATAACATGCAAGTCATTGAATCATATTTTAACCTTTTTATTATGTGGATGATTTTTAACAACAATTTTCTATTTTAAAACCATTCTGTTTTGACACGAGGTTCGAGACTTCGGTACATAAAATCATAACACAAAGAAGACATCAAAATTTAAGGTCTATTTTGTTCGACTTTAAATTGACTCCAACGTGAATATGGAGACCACATTTCTGAGTAAAGGTATATTTCCCCTACAAAGATGAAAAACAGAATCGAATATCTAATTTGTGAAAATAGAATATTTTTTGGTTGACAGAAGCTTTCAGCTTATTCCCCGTTTGTTCTTTAAATCTTCTTTAAGAGAAAAACGTTCTTTCATTATGCTAGCCTTGAAGCTATAAAAGTAACATTTTTCTATTAAAAATGCTCTTATTTAATACAACAACATTTAAGATGACCCTGTATTCCTCATGGAAATCGCTTATTTTCAATTCTATATTTCTTAGACTGTTCACATCTCTTTTTCTTTCTCTCTTTTCCAAAATAACTTTCTTTTCTCTCAATTGATCTCTCTCTCTCTCTTTAAAATCTCTCTCTATATATATATATATATATATATATATATATGATAGTGTATGTGTGTGTATTTGTGTGTGTCTCATACATTTATATAAATGAAGAAATATGGTTTTGGTGTGCTATATTTTTAAATAAAATATATCGATATCAGAGATATTGAGGCTGACAGATTGCGTCCAGCATGAAACAGCATTTCGCCTCTAAAACTGAATTTGACTTTTTAGACCATATACATATATATATATATATATATATATATATATATATATATATTAAAATAGAAAAAAGAAGCCAATTATATATTTTTTGGTTTTATTTTTTTTATATATATTATACTTTAAATTTATATATTTTTTGCTACACCAGTTTCGGGTCTTGTGGTCTTCATCAGGCAAAAAATAGTTATTTCCACATATTATTTAATGGAATTAACCGGTCTCCATATATATATATATATATATATATAAAAATGTATCTATAAATAAGTAAAAAGATCATATATTTTCCATATGTGTCCCAAAACACGCAATAGTGTGTGTGTAGTCCTTGAGTGGTGTGTTTTTTAAAACTGTGTATATGATGTGTGCTTATGTGTATGGGGTTATGATTTGTTTAGTACTTGTTTAGATTCGTCTATGAAGTTTTTTCTTGTATTTGTAGCTTAGACTAATCGTCTGTTAATATATTGGCATAATTTTAAATTTAAAATTGCTTCATATATATTTTATTGTCTGTTACACAAGTTTTTTTCTTTTGTCTGGTAATTTAATGTCGTTTCGATAAGGGAAATTCTGTTGTTTAGTGTTTGGTTGGTGCCTAGGATTTGTTGCATTTTGTGCAAAAACAAAAATATATTTATGCTTAGAATCATAAAGAGACATTTGCAATATCCGAGATACATAATGAACAAAAACAAACATTAAAATCTGGTTCTAAAGAACAATAATGAAAACATATTACCAATAACAAAATAGTCACTTATGATTAGAATCAAATAGAGGGAGTACAGATTTCTGGAATACATAATGAAGAAACAGGTAACATATATGTCCTTCTAAGAACAATGCTGAGCAACTAAAAATATACACTTATTTTAAGAATCATAGAGAGATAGTTAAAAATTTTGGAACACATAATGAAGAAAAGGTCAAAAGAAACTTGTTTCTAAAGAACAATGCCAAGAACATAAGAACAACTACAAAAAGGACATTATGAAATAGAGTTGAAATTTCTAGGAAAAGTAATGAAGAAAGAGGCAACAAGTGTGTGCTTCGAAAGAACAATGTTGACATCATATGGGCAACGACAAAGGGATGCATGATTAATATCTGTTATACTGGAACGTACCTATTCTATTATTAATAGACTCTCCCACACATAATAAGTAGTAGTAGTAGCAGTCGCCAGTTGGGCTCAGTGTAGTTGAGTGAGTCAGTCGATGTCGGACATTGAAATATCAACCATCACAACTGGATTGCTGCGTCATTAACTATTATTTCAAGTTCCTAATGTTTTGTACGTCGAACCTAATTTTGGACCGACTTAGTGAAATACAAGCCTCAACGGTGAAAACTACACTACAACAATATCGCAAAGAGCCATTTGAAATTTAAGTTACACATCATGAATTAAAAGCCAACAGAAATGCGGTTCTAAAAAGCAGTGCTGAGAACACAGTAACAAAGTAAAAAGGTCACTATTGCTTAAAATCAGAAGGCAGTTGAAATTTCTGGGGCACATAATGAACAAAAATTCAACGGAAATGTGTTCTAAAGAAAAATGCTGAGTAGATATGATCAATAATAAGAAAAGAAAACATATGCATAGAACCATAACGAGAATTTCTGAGATACATAATGAAAAAATATTCAACAATGGTGAGAATATAAGGGCAACGAAAAAAAGGAAATTTATGCTCAGAATCCTGAAGAGACAGTTGAAATTTCTTGGACACATCATTCGGAAAGAGGCAGCAGAAATATGTTTCTAAAGAACAACGCTGTGAATATAAGAGTGACAACAAATGCACATTTATGATTAGAATCATAAAGAGACAGTTGAAATTTACGGGACAATTAAAGAAAAAAATAGGCAACAGAAATGTGCTTCTAAAAAACAAGAGAGAATATAAGCAACAACAAAAATATTTATACTTAGAAAAAAGAGAGAGTAAAAATTCTGGGACACATTATGGCGAAAGAGGCAACTGAAATGTGGTCCTAAAGAAAAATACTGACAATCTTTTAACAACGACAAAAACAACAATTATGCATATGTTCATAAACTGACAGGTGACATTTCACATCATGAAGAAAAAGGCAAGAGAAATGCATTTACAATGAACAATACTAAGTAAATATGAGCAGCGACAAAAAAAGACAAACGCTTCCAATCATATAGAGATTGATTAAATATTTGGGACACATAATGTAGAAAAAGCTACAGGTTTGTGGTTCTAAAGACCAAGGCTGAGAAGATATGAGCAACGACAAAAACACTTGTGCTTAGAATTACAAAGAAGCAAATTTCTATGACACATAATAAAGAAAAAAGCAACAGAAATACGCTTCGAAAGAACAAAGCTGACAGCGTATGAGCAACGACCAAATGGTTGTAAAGGATTAGTATCATAAAGAGACATTTGAAATTTCAGAGAGGCTTAATGAAGTAAAAGCCACCAGAAATCTGGTTGTAAAAAAGCAACACTGAAAACATATGAGCGAAAAGTGAAAAGACTCTTTTGCTTAGAATGGGACATATGACATTTCTGGGACACATAATGGAGTAAAAGACAACAGAAATTTGGATCTAAAGAACAATGGTCACAATATATGAGCAACGACAGAGAGGACACTTATGTTTAAAATCATAAAGAGACAGCTGAAATTCATGGGACACATGTACTGTAGGAAGAAGCAAAGGTAATGTAGTTCTAAAAAGCAATGCTGACAACATATGTGTAACACCAAAAAATAATACTTATTGATAGAATAATGAAAAGACAGTTGAAACTTATGGGACACATGTATTGTAAGAAGAAGCAAAGGTAATGTATTTCTAAAAAGCAATGCTGACAACATATATGCAACACCAAGAAATAATACTTATTGATAGAATCATGAAGAGACAGTTGAAATTTATGGGACACATAAATAAGAAAGAGACAAGAGAAATGAGGGTCTAAAGAAAAACAGTGAAGAAATATGAGCAACGACAAAAAGGAAAATGAATCTTAAACTCATAAAGAGACAGTTGAATTTTTTATGGACACATAATTAAGTAAAAGACAAAAGAAAACTTATTCCAAAGAACAATGCTGAGAACATGTGAGCAACGACAAAAGGGATACTTGTGCAAAGGGACAGATTAAATTATTTGGACTCATGAAGAAGAAACATTCAACAGAAATGAGGTTCTAAAGAACAATGATGAAGACATATGGGCAACAACAAAAATGGCACTTATGCTTAGAATAATGAAGAGACTGTTTAAAATTATAGGACATATAGTAAAGAAAAAGACAATAGAAAAATGGTTTTACGTACAATCCTGCGATCATATGAGCAACAAAAATAAAGCACACTTACGTTTAGAATTATAAAGAGACAGATGGAATTTCTTGGACACGTACATAAGAAAGGGATAAGTGAAATGTGTTTCTAAAGAACAATGCTGAAAGGATATCAGCAACACTAAAAAGGATATCTGTACATATGTGCAACACCAAATAGAGAACTTATGCTTAGTATTTTCAACAGACAATTGAAATTCCTGGGACGAATAATGATTAAAAAAAGAAACAGAACTGTGGTCATAAAGAGCAAGGCTGGTGACATATGCGCAAGTAAAAGTGACACTTAATAACACTTTGCTGAGAAAATATGAGCAACGACAATAAGAAGACTCATGATTAAAATCATAAATAGATAGTTGAAATTTTTAGAACACACAGTGAGGAAAAATGCAACAGAAATGTGCCTGCAAAGAACAATACTAAGAACATATGAGCAACGACAAAAAGGCCAGTTATGCTTCCAATCATATAATGATTGATGAAATTTCTGGGACACATAATGTTGAAAAAGCAATAGATATGTGGTTCTAAAAAACAATACTGAGAATATATGAACACCTAAAAAAGGATTATAAAAGAAACATTTGAAACATAAAGAGAACAATTGGACGTTTAATATATAAGTGAATTAAAAAGGACAACAGATATAATTATTCTGAATTATTTGAAAGAACATATGAGCAACGAGACACTTAATATATAACTCAATGAGAGAGTTGACATTTGTACACAGAATTAAGAAAGAAACATTTGAAAATAAAACGAGGACAAAGGGAACAATGAGTGTTACATATGTAAAAAGAATTTCAGGGACATATAATAAAGATGCGACAGAAATGTGTTTTATAAAGAAATGCTTGAAAGAACATATAAGCAACGAGGAAAATAAATATGCGGAAGTAAAAAGGACATATGTACTTAGAATTATAAAGAAACATTTGAAAGAAGAATATTCAATAGGACGTTTAATATATAAGGAAGTAAAAAAGGATTAAAAAAGAATTATTTGAAAGAAATATTTGAAAAAAAAAAGGACACTCGTACTTAAATTATAAAGAGGACAACGAGGACGTAATATATAAAGAAGTAAAAAGGACACTTGTATAAGAATTATAAAGAAAATTTGAAAGAACATATGAACAAAGGACGTTTAATATATCTGAATCCTAAAAAGAAATATGAAAAAAATTAAAAGAAACATTTGAAAATTATAAAGAAATATTTGGAACATAAAAACGAGGACGTTTAATATATAAGGGAAACAAAAGGACACTTGTACTTAGAATTATAAAGAAACATTTGAAAGAACATTCAACGAGGACACACAATGAAGAAAAGTCAACAGAAATGGGGTTCTAAATTATAAAAAACTTTGAAAAATATATGAGCAACGAGGACGTTTAATATATAAGGGAAGTAAAAAGGACACTTCAAAAATTATAAAGAAACATTTGAAAGAACATATGAGCAACAAGGACGTTTAATAAATAATGAAAAAATTCAAGGAAACTTATACTTAGAATTATAAAAGAAACGTTTGAAATTTCTACGACATAAAGAATTTAAATATCAAAGTAAAAACGTGGCTCAGAATTATAAAGAAACATTTGAATAACAAATAAATAAAGAACACGTTTTTAATATATAAAGGAAGTAAAAGACATTCTTTACTTAGAATTATAAAGAAACATTTGAAAGAACATATGAGCAAAAGGACGTTTAATATATAAGGGAAGTAAAAGGACACTTGTACTTAGAATTATAAAGAAATATTTGAAAGAACATATGAGCAACGAGGACGTTTAATATATAAGGGAAGTAAAATGAGGACAAACGACATACTTTGAATTAAAAGAAACATTTGAAAGAATGGGATATGAGCAACGAGGACGTTTAATATAAAATGGAAGCAAAAGGACACTGGTTCTAAAGAAACATTTGAAAGAAATATATGAGCAACGAGGAAATATATAAAAAAAGGATCTTGTACTTAGAATTATAAAGAAACATTTGAAAAGAACATATGAGCAACGAGGACGTTTAATATAAAGGATGAAAAAAAGGACAACAGTACTTAGAATTATAAAGAAACATTTGAAAGAACAATAGCAAGAAGACGTTTAATATATAAAAGGAAAAAAGGACACTTGTACTTAGAATTATAAAGAAACATTTGAAAGAAATATATGAGCAATATAGGACGAAGATATAAGGGAAGAAAAAAGGATCTTGTATATCAATTATAAAGAAACATTTGAAAGAACAACAAAGCAATGAGGAAAAATATATAAGCAAAGTAAAAAAAGACACTTAGAATTATAAAGAAACATTTGAAAGTTATTGGTGAGGACATATTGAAAAAAAATTAAAAGAAACAAGAGAAACGTGGCTCTGAATTATAAAGAAATAATTGAAACAACATATGAACAAGGACGTTTAAATAACAGGGAAGTAAAAGGACACTTGTATTAGAATCATAAAGAAACATTTGAAAGAAATTTCAACGAGGACATTTAATATATAAAGAAGCCAAAGACACTTGTCGTTATAAATAAAACATTTGAAAAGAACATATGAGCAACGACAAAAATGACACTTAATATATAGAATAAAAAGGACACTTTTCAAAATTTCTAAAAATAATGAAAGAAATATGAGCAACAGAAATTTGGATATATATATCAAGTAAAAAGGACATATGACGAACAATAAATAAGACACTATTTGAGGAGAATTAAAATAAGGGGAAGAAAAAGGACACTTGTACAGAAATTATAAAGAAACATTTGACAATGCTAAAAACAATCACGCCGATAATATAAATGGAAAAAGGACACTTATCCTTAGTATCAAAAAGTGACATTTAAAATTTCTGGAACACATAATTTTGATAGAAGCAACAAAAGGACGTTTCTTAGATTATCAAGAAACTTTGAAAGAATATAACCATCAAACAAAATAAGGGAATTCTTAAACTCATACACTTAGAATTATGAAATTTCCGGGAAAAAACATATGAGAAACGAACCAACATAAATTTTGTACTTAGTAAAGAAACATTTGAAAGAACATATGAGCAACGACAAAAAGGACGCTTGTGCTCAGAATCAGTTTCAGTTGAAATTTCTGACACACGTAATGAAGCAAATGTAACAGAAATGTGATTCCAAAGAAGAATGCTGAGAACTTATGAACAACTATAAAAAAGGGGAACTTGTGCTTAAAATCTTAAAGAATCTGTTGAAAATTCGTGGACACATAATGAAGAAAAATGACTTGACACTCACAGGATATAGAAAGCAATATGTAGAGCGGAAATCAGATAATAATCTACCTAGCGAGTTCTTGTAAATATCTGGGAGTAACGGGATTATGAGAGATAGCAAAATGACAGATCTTACTGAGAGCTACAGAAGATAGAAAATTAGAGGGAGCCATGATCATACACGTCATGGTACATAGAAGTCCATTTTTCGCCTTGGCTTGAGGTAATGGCTAACGCAACTAGTCTGATTAACGTTTACTACTGAATAGTGAGTTCAGTCCTCACTGAGAGCTCGATACTCAAAATGACATGAAATTATACAAAGGCTGACATATAAAATCATATCTTAATCTTATTTTCATGTTCATATTCCCTGAATCTCAAGATAATAACACTTAACTGGAAATTTCATCTCACAAAATAGTTTGAAGCTTGGATTGATTTATTGGATTGTTTTGAAATACCAATGATTTACTGGTACAATTACTATTAATTAACCCTTCAGCTGGGTCGGGGTAGAAGAGACGAATTCATAGCCTTCCCAAATGTATTTGCGCCTAAATTATTATAACGAACCCGACTGGAATAGGAACCCGACTCTTCGATTTGTAACTCCGAGCTCCATTACACCACTTGCACATCCAATCTTACAGCACCTTTACTTTCCAAGCCGTCACGCAGCAAGTTACTAACCAGGCTCGACGTTGCTTAACTCATGTGATCATAAGAGAACCGGTGTTTTAACGCAATGCGGGAAAGCAAAAGGAACAGAAGGAGACAGCGAGTTAGCTACCTAATGACTTTATGTAAATACAACGGTAACAAGGATGGCGGGCGTGGGGGCGTAAAGAGATCAGTGCCGTTTAGAGCAACAAGGAAAAGGAAGCTGTGGAGAGACATGATAGCCTACCTCCTTGACACGGTTACACACACCATACATTAAAATCAAATATTGGAAAACATCGGACATGATATTTAAAGGCTCCAAAATACAACACTGATATCTTTTGTGGCATAGTAAACGGAGCCATGATCATACACGTCATGGTACATAGAAGTCCATTTTTCGCTTTGGCTTGAGATAATGGCTAACCCAACTAGCCTGATTAACGTTTACTACTGAGTAGTGAGTTCAATCCTCACTGAGAGCTCGATAGTAAATATAAGTACAGTGTAACCCGGATATAAGAGAAACCCGGATATAAGAGACTTCTTCTCCGGTCCCGACAACTCTCATATCCGGGTTACACTGTATTGTTTAATTATAAATTTCTGTAATCTAGTGGTCATGAGTTCAATACCTGTAATAGAAGAAGATAGTTTTGCCTATCGTCCGGTTCATACACCTCCTTGATCTTTTGTACAGGAGTAGTGGTTTGTTCCTTGTTTCCTGTTAAGGAATAGGATTTCTGCTCTCTTCTAAATTCTACTTCATCTCTGTACTTTTAACGTCTCCGCCTGAACACTGAAAAATCTTTCGCTAATTAAATATTGAATTCTTCAAGTTTCGAATTAGGTATCTTTGCTGTTATCTTGTCTTTTCTTACGCTAATGCAACTCCACACATAACCCCCCCACACACACACACACTTCAGAGGCTCTTGGGCCAATTATTGGATGAATATTAGTAGGAAAAAAAAAGAGAATATGTAATCGCTATAGATCTACTTTGTCGCAATTAACTAAGTTTGCTTAAAAATATTTTCTTAAGAAAAGGAAAAAACTGTTTGGGTAAAGTATTAATGGTAATATTATGAGAGAATAAATCGGGTTGTTGAACTGCTATAGCGACTGCCGGTTCGCCTGCAGTGAATGCGTCTCTATGCCCGCTGCTGACAAAAACAAAACTCAGTAGTATAATCAGGACAAGTCTACGATCCAACAAGGCGCAGACTACATCGAAACATGCCGTGTAAATACAAGAGAGAAGTTGTGAAAAGATGTCATCTTCCCGATAGCTAGCACGAGTACTGTGACTGCTTCGGCTACTATCATTTTCGTTGTTAGCTGTAAAACGACGCGGGAGTAAACGTTTTTTTGAGATTTCAGTCAGCGCCAACTAGTCATTGATTTTTATATAATCTTACCATTAAATATTTAGCATTTCATATAAGCTTAAAGATAGCCGTAAAAAAAGATTACGATATCAATAGAAGGCGTCTCATTGTATATTTTTTATCAATTATTTGTCTTCAATTTAATCGTGTTTAACAATTTATATAAAGACATATGTAAATGACACTTATGATACAGCTGAACCTTCTGTTTTAAACTTAATCATTTATCTATCTATCTATCTTTTGACCGATCAATCTGACTGTCGCTTTCGCTAATTCAACAATTACCAAATATGCAAATATTCCTCTGTCCACATTATATCCACAGACGATATTAAGCATATTTCCCTCATAAAAGAATACCTTTCTTTACAATACCTGAAAAAGCAATATATATGTACGTGCAAGTACATGTGTTGATTTTTATCATATATATATATATATATATATATATATGCTGATTTGATTTAGGAATAAGCAATGCATGGTGATAGAGAGCTTGACGTTTCAAGCGATCTTGAATCCGTTTGTCACTCGTCACTTTCTTTAAAGGCTACGATGTTATTTACATATATCTATCAATTTATCTTTATTTATACCTAATCTCTCTCAATACATATCTATATTTATTAATATATATATATATATATATATATATATATATATATATATATATATGTAAAAATGATATATGTAGAAATTATATGTAGAAATATATATATATATATATATATATATATATATATATATATGTGTGTGTGTGTGTGTGTGTGTGTATATATATATATATTTCTACATTTATATATATATATATATATATATATATTTTTACATATAATTTCTATGCGCGTGTGACGTGGGGGGTACCTCTAGGTGGTGTAATGGTTTACAAGCTTGTCTCGCTCAGAACTATTGCGAATGAGTAGTGAGTTCGATCCTCACTGGATACCCTATACTTTCGGCCGTGTGCCACGTCTGAGCTACGCTGGGAAAATCACTATATGTGTATATATATATATATATATGAAAAATAGTGACTAAATTGACGAGAAAGAAAAAATATATTTATTAAGTCATATATATATCTCATTATTTCAAACAGCTTTTCTTACTCCTTATCGCATTTGTTTGAATTTTATTTTAACGTTTTCTTTTTGTCTTAATTAATATGTCAAATATTACTGATATATATATATATATATATATATATATATATATATATATATATATATATATATATGAAAGAACGGACAACTACAGAAGGCCGAATAACAGAAGAAGCATTTACAATATTTTGACTGGGCGATGTCCGTTTTTAGTAAGCAAAATCAGCGCAACTTAAATGTTTATCAAAAATAATCCCAAAATATACTGCGGAAATGTATGTTCGACTAATACAATAGTCCATGTGCCTGAATTTATATATATATATAAATATAGTTTTTAAGGTATGCTATATTTATGGATAAAATGGCTCAATATCAGGGATAGACCATATGTACTCTGAGCAGAGATAGGCTGTTGCTTGAACGCAATTCTTCATGCCATGCTGGTTTGAATATTGCGTTCAAGCACTCGGTGTTGACCTTACTGTTCCCTTATATATAGTTATATGCAGTGACTCTATCATATATATATATATATATATATATATATATATATATATATTTAAAAAAATATACAAAATAATTTTACAAACTTTGGCTCGTTTTAAATAAATTTACTGTGGAATCTGGAATCCACGATTTTGTGAAAGTATTTTTTCTTGGATTGAAGATTTAACAGCGTCTACCGTAAACTTTACGTTTAATAACTCGAATACGAATACGATGAATTTGTGTACACATGTTTCTACTGCTTTTGTCCTTGTTTTGCTGTGAGGAACCCGCTACCACTTAATATATATATATATATGGGATTGTTTATAAGTGATGTAATAGGAAAGACCAATTAGATTAATGATAAGTGTTTTTACTATTTATGTTTTTTTAAATTGCTTTATATATAATTAGAGCTTAAATTATATATATATATATATATATATATATATATATATATATATATATATATATATATATATATATGTGTGTGTGTGTGTGTGTGTGATATACCAAAGACAATATTTTTTTTTATTTTATAAGAAATCGATTTAATATGCTTTCTATCGTAAACATATGTATTCTAAGCTGTCATTTGAACTCAGTTTCCAAATTCATTATCCTTGCGGATAACTGTTACACGGCCGGTTGTGACTTTTATAAGTAACAATTCTTTACACATGTGTCATTCTAAAGATGAATGTCTTAATCAGTCCAGAAAAAAATATTAAATTTTAAAAATCATAGAAGCTAAAAATCCTCAAACGAATTTTGAAAAGAATTTCGTGGTAAATCAATTAGTATTGCTATAAATCTTGTCAATGGTTTTGAATTTTTATGTATTTACATTTCGTTTCATTTCAGTCATGACAGAACATCGACAATAAATGCGCGAGTTTAATTTATTCATTATTCGCTGCTCTTCACTTTGTTTTCAAAATGATTTCCCGATATTTACAATTCGAATCCAGAAAATAGAGTTTAATATGAAATGATACAAGTTAGTTAATCTCCGAAGAAATTTAAGCAAGAGATTTAAAAATCCCATAAAATATTATCTATGACTTTCAGAAATGTCTTTAACCTTCCATGACTTTCGGGTAATTTTATCGCTTTTGCTTAGATTTGATCAAGTCATTTTGGCATCATCGAAGAAGCGAAGAAACGATTTGATTGTCAAAAGAAAAAAATCAGTTCGTAAAATGTCTATGTTTTATCAAAATACATTTTCTGAAAATAAAACTCAAATCAGAAGAAAGAAAGAAGAAAGTCTAGAAGTGCTGACTGCACATTTACCTGCCTGCCTTGAAAATCATCATTTCAGATCTTGGTGTTTATCTCGAAACCTAACCGACCTTTCAGACGACTTCAAAACAAACAACACATATAGCAACATCTACAATTTTGAAACCGTTTAGGAGAATCGATTTATTGATTGCTTGTTTGATTTAGTTGTTTTTTTTACGACTTAACAACCCTTTGTGGGTGAAAAAATATTCAGGATCGATTATTTGATTGCATGTTTGATTTTTTACGACTTATCAACCCTTTGTGTGTTATTAAAAATATTCAAGAAAATATATGTTTCAAGTCTACTATAGGTAATTTCTCTTTCCATTATTGCCGGTAGTTTTCTTCCTAAGCTTTTGTTTAAAATACTGTGTAATGCCAACATCTTAATTATATCATTAATTTCTCATGGTGATAAACATTTTTTTGCTGTTGTTAAAAGTCCTTAAGTGATGTAATTTCTTTTAACTGTTTCTTTGCGATTCTGGACAGTCTACAAGTTTTGAGGAAGGATGGTATTTGCTGCATTCGTTCGTTTTGAAACATTGATCTGAGAAAACGGTTGTATGCAGTTGGCAATTTAGATATTTCTGAACGGGTTTGGCGCCATGCATGACATCCATATGAATCTCCCGACCTTACGAGTCTATTTAATTACATGACGCCAGTTTTCTGATTAATGTTTTTATTTTGTAACTATCTGCGGTGTTAGGCGAAACTAACCCTTGTACAATCTACTATGCTGTATTTCATTATCTTATAACCGAGACATACACCGACGTATTTAAACTGTTTCATATTTATTAACTTATATCCTGAATTTTTATGATGGATTCAAGGTATGTGTTTTCATTGATTTTATTTCTATTCTTTATCATTTCTTCTCTTTTGGAAAGGTTTATGTAACCACAGCTTTTGTTAGGTTCTTTCATATTCTTTGTAGAACCATTTCTTTCTATATCGATATATACAACGGTTAGCATCAGCTTGCGCAAACAACAAGTTCAGGTCAAACTAACTACAATCGTAATGGCTTCGGAGACGAGCTTCTTAACCAGTATTCCACAGTTAGATATTCATACCGACTTAAAAATCGTTTCTTTGTCGCCGGACATATGTAAGCAATTGTGGAAAATAAAAAAAAGTGTTCAGTTCAAGGAAATAGCTTAATTTCTATGGAATCTATCTTCGTAAATCTTCATTCTGTCGAGAAGAGAAATTGCATATACGCAGGTCCACCAGGAGAGAGCCGAGTTATATAGGATTTCCATCATTGTAGAATTTGCAACAAGCGGGCTGGCAATGTCATGCAACTAACTAACCTTTCAAATTCCGTTAAGGCTCATGAACAAATAACATAAAATTAATATATTAGACGATATTGGGAAGATTATCGACACCCAATTCCTGTACTTGTCTTAAGACATCTCAAGTGAGAGAACTAATTCAAACATAGTGTGCAAAAATCGTCATTAATTTCCTACCCGAAGATATATTGTAACTGATGAGGTCCTTGTAAATTTCAACTTGTTACTCCCTTTCTTGTCAGATATGCAGCGATGAACTGCTGTGATATTAAACACCTTGAATTTCTAAATGCAAGCAACATTTATTGATTGAATTTCAATTGGTCTGGAACACGACCTTACTAATCGAGCACTCAGTTCCAATCAAACTCATTAATGAATTAATCTTTGAGAAATGTTTACTGATCATTATGCCATTATGAATATATGCAAGGAATAGATAGATAGATAGATAGATAGATAGATAGATAGATAGATAGATAGATATATGATGGACTCTCCTATCGTATTTGATATATGATGGTCAAGTAGGTCAGTTCCCAGGAACCGACAGCCCAGACACCAGCACATATGATTTGATTGTAATAAGGAAGATTTGTGTAGAAGCAACCACACTTTTTGAAGGGCCGAATACAGAAACCTGGTACACTACGGGTCACAAGTTCCCCAAACGAGCCTCCGCAGGTCTTGAATTCATAGTTGTCATTCTACTAGACCAGTTGCCACCCATAGATCCCAGTCTGTCCTGCTATTTACCTATATGGAGGAAGAAGAATACCTTTCCCAAGGTAAATCCTATTAGCACATAAGGGAATGTAATGGATTCGACTGGAATTCAGACTCGGTTCTCCGAGCCCTCAGTTCGAGCCGCTACCCACTACTCCACTGTGCCTCCTCTCTCTCTGTCTCTCTCTCTCCTTCTCTCTCTGTCTCTCTCTCTCTCTCAAACTATCTGTGTGTATGTGTGTGTGTAGGTATATGTATATGTTTGCGTGTGTGTGCATGTATGAATCAAGGCAAAAATATGGATTTTATTTTGCAAAAAACATTATAAACAAGATTAAAAATGTTACAACTTTTTAAAAATATAACAACGCTCATAAACATTCTTTAAGCGAACTGCGAAAATCATGTTAAACTATGGAAGGTGCTAAGTGATGTAATTGAATGCCCAATAAACTAAAGTGAGTAGATGTTGTCAATATTGCTGTTGATTTTATTTATATTTATTAGGCAATTGTTGTTTATTGTTTTATTTTTATTTGATAAAATATGTATACATTCATTTATTTTAAATAATGGAAGGTTTTTAATTTAACGATTTTCTTCCAAATTTTTACAAACTTTTATAATCATTTATGTTCACTTGAGAAAGGAGTATATTTTGAGGAAATGAAATATCTGAAAAATTCCGAGACTCAGATTTATATTTTGGTAAGATTGATTAGGGGTAGTCTCAATAACCTTTAGTCTAAGTAAGTTATTCTCTCTTCTAATATGCGTGGTTTTCTTTAAATCATAGTTCTCTTTGAATTTATTTCCATGTATGGCATATGCATTTGATTAAATGTTCTCTATAAGATCCTCTTGGGTTCAAAGAGACGCTTTATTTTAAATTTCTGCAAGTTTCCCCAATATAAAGTAAGGAACAGTTTTGACAGTTTATTTTATATATACCTACTTCCGAATTATTGCTTTGGTTATTGTTGGATTTAATCATATTCATTTTTTGGGTGTGGTTTAAATTATTTTGGTATATTTAAGATTGGCTGAACTGTTTTGGATCAGTTCGTAGGTAATATTTTATGTTATTTTATTTTATGTAGTTTATAGTCATTGTTGTTGTTGGTGTTAATGGCATTATTTTTTTCTGGTTGTATACTTTGTATGCCTGTCGATAAAACAATGAGGATATTTCGGGTTTTAAAGGCGTTTTTTTTCTATGTGTATTACTTATTCAGGTAAATATTGGATCTGCAGATACTTAGTGTCCTTAAATAAAAAAAAATAATTATTACAGGTTTTATTCTGTTGCAGTGTGAGAATAATAGTTAAGGAAATCATTCTTGTTGGTAGATTTTCTGCAAAACATTTACTTGAAGGACCTCATTGGTTTTATGTAACTTGATACAGAGGACAAGTAAAATCTATTGTATGTTCAGAGTTGAACTCACAATAGATTTCACTTTTGAATTTGAAACTAACAACAACACACAGAGAAAAAGACAGAGGGAGCAAAATAGGGAAAGTGAAAGACAGAATGCGAGAGGTGAATCATGTATGTGAGAGTAACTGAAAGAGAGAGAGAGAGAGAGAGAGATCCCTATTATACATCCTTACGGATCTAGTAGTCGGTGTCAGAACAAAGATAAAAATAATAAATTTTCAATGCTGATTGTAAAGCTAAGAATCTCACTTTTAGTGGAAAGAAGCTTGTAAAATAATTTTCCTTCTTTCACACAACATTCACGTACTTTTTCTTCTGCAATAATAAAGTAACAATATAAATATATATATATATATATATATATATATATATATATAAAATTTTAATGTATATATATAAATTTTAATATATATATATATATATATATATATGGTGTGAGAGGGATTAAGATATATTCTGACGTAATTTTAACCGTTTGTTAATAATTTCTAGAAAGATGAAATTTTTAGTTACGCATAAGATTCTCGGGTTTTAATAAGATACAAGATTCCTAATATTTACATCATATGTGTTTCTGTCCAAAGAATTTTGATTCCTGTATATAAAAAACAATAAAGTTAATCTTTATTTAATTGTAATTACAATTCAGTTATATATATATATATATATATATATATATAT
>CAHIKZ030002725.1:110000-190000 GCA_903632075.3 Acanthosepion pharaonis | reverse complement strand
ATTAAACACTAATATTCCATGGTCATAATTTATCGTAAATACAATCCAATTCATCAGACCTACAAATTAAAAAAAAATAATATTATATCCTTATTCTGTCCTGGACATTGAGTTCTACCTGGATTCTATCCTCCTTTTTTATTCAAAAAAATATACATGTATGTATAAATACCATATATATATATTTTTGTATATATATGTATATTTACCACAAATATTATCTATCTATCTATACATACATATATATATATATATATATATATATATATATATATATATATATATATATATATATTATTTAAAAAATATAATAATGTTGCTTTTTGACGTTAAACAATACGTCAAAAAACGACATTATTACGTCATTATATATATAAAATTATTTAAATAAATTTAATAATGTAGGTATAACTAATTAATTTAATGATATATTTGCGCATTTATTAATCTTAAATAATTGAAACTTGATATTTAATCTTTTATTTTTACTTTTTTAAATGTTTAGCGTCATATTTATATATATATATATATATATATATATATGTATAAGCTTTGGAAAAGGGGTATTTCTTTTAGTAATGGAGGTATTTGGGAAATTTGGGACACATTTTGGCATGATACAATAAAGCCAATCTCAAGAACTTTCCACGTAAGTAAGTTATTTTTATAATTTTAATAACAAATGCCTTTCTTTAAATATTAAAAGATTTTTTTTCCTTCAGCTTATAAATACAAATCGTTTAATTAAATATTCACACATCCTTTTAACGTTTTTATCATGGGACGAAACGCGATGGTAAAAAAGTTCTCCAGTCCATATTGTTTTTTTAGAAATATATTTTATTTATCCCTAAATTTTTACATATATATTTATTTATTCCTGAATTTATATATATATATATATATATATATATATATATATATATATATATATATAAATATATATATATTTTTGTAATTTATTAAATATATATATGTCCATGGTCAGGAAATTTACGTAAACATTTATTCATCAATATATATAAATTAAAAAAAATATATTATATTTCCAAGACATTTTGTTCATCCTGGATTCTATTTATAACAAAATTATTCAAAAATATATGCATTTTATTTGGAACATATGTATATATATTTTGCATATATGTGTTTATATAAAATCAAAAATTTAAGATCTATCTATTTTTATATCATCATACATATTTAATTATAATAAATAATATATATATATATATATATATTAATAAAAATAAATTTAAAACGTAATAGATATTCATTTTTGATGTTAAACAATAAATCAAAAATATGACATTCTTTTATTATATATATAAAATATTTAAATAAATTTAATTTTTAAATGTATAATATAATTAATTTAATATATATATTATGTTTTTATTAAAAATAAATTTATTTTTTTGATTGCCCTTATTCTTTTATTTTTACTTTTTTAAATGTTTAGCGTCATATTTATATATATATATATATATATATATATATGTATAAGTATTGGAAAAGGGTGTGTTTTTTTTATTCATGGAGGTTTTTAAATGAGGATCCAGTGGCATTTAGAGTACAATGTAACAATCTCAAGAAGATTAAACAATACTGACAGTTATTTTATAAACAACTGATAATATATTATTATGGTATTTTTTTTTTCAGCTTATAAAATAAATCGCAAAATTTCATATTCAAGACCTACAAATTTTAAAATCAATATGAATAAAAAAATGGTAAAACTATCCTCAGTCAAATTTCAGAAATATGAATTTAAAAGGAATAGTTTTACATATATTTTTAGACGATTATTCCTGAAGTTTTATATATATATATATATATATATATATATATATATATATATATATATATATATATATATATCAGCACTATGTATATATATATAAATATGGTATATAAATATATATATATATATATATATATATATATATATATAACCTATTTAACATACACAAACATATGTTACATCGCATATATATATATATATATATATATGAGAGAAATCCAATAAATAAATAAATATATTATTTTATTATTGTTGTTATTATTCAACGTTAGTTTTTAGTGGATACTCATATTTCAGTTGACGGTCCATTCATTTTATTAAACAGTATTTTTTCACAAAATTATATATATAATAATTATATATATATATATATATATATATATATATATATATATATATATATATATATATATATATAGATAATATTAGTGGAAAATATACATACATATGAAAAATATATCTAAAAAATTCCCATACATGTATATTTTCAGAAAAAAAAATTTTCCAAGAGGAAGGATCCAGGTAGAACTCAATGTCTAGGACAGAGTAAGGATATAATAAAAAAGGCTTAAACATTAATATTCCATGGTCATAATTTATTCCATTGAAATCATAAATACGATCCAAATCATCAGACCTACAAATTCAAAATGAAAACAGAAAAAAAAAACCGGAAATCAAAACAGAATTTAGAGAAAGTGTAAGTATGAGGATGAAATTGACAGAGAAATTTATATATATATATTATATATATATATATATATATATATATATATATATATATATATATATATATATATATATTTAGCACTATTCGAACCTATCCGATTTATATATATATCATTATATTCATTTTTATATTTATAAGGCCCTATTTAACTTTGGTTAAATTTATATATATATCCAAATATACGTCCCATCTAAAACGAACATGAATAAATAAATAAATATACTGTTAAAATAAAAACGACGTATTTATTTATATTATCCATATAAATAATATTCAATATATATAAAATATATATCGAATTGAAAATAATATATATCCATTATATATATATAAATATATACAAAATACATATAATTATAATTGCAATATTTAAATCAAAAAATTTCATATATTTTCTGCCTTTAAATATTTGATCCTGGGCCTCTAATCCTGATCATCATGTAATATCATGAAAGTCTTCCAAATTCAATTTATATTAATTTTAAATTAATATTTAGTTTTTTTTATATTTGGGCTATATCTGTTATATTGGGACGAAATATCATATGACATTTCACTTATAAGAAGTTAAAAAGAAATATTATATATATATATATATATTTTTATATATATATATATATATTCATATAAATTTATATATATATATTTATATTTATTTATATATATTTATTGTATATATATTTAGTCCTCCATATATATATATTTATTTATATATATTTATATATATATATATATATATATATAAATTTATATAAATATTTATATTTATATATATATAAATTTTGTGGAAAAATATATAAGTATATATATATATATTTATAATATATATATATATATATTTATATTCAACATTTCAAATGTCAAGTGAAATGCCAATCCCTGTAAAAGGGTTGTCTGAAATAAATTATTACATGGAACGTTAAATCTTCGACATTATTCAAATATATTTTTATCTGAATTTACATTGAGCTCTCGGATATCATCATTATATATATATATATATATATATATATATATATATATATATATATATATATATGTAGTGATATGTATAATCAACCTGGGTGATTTTGTCATTGTTATGTTTATATGAATCTATTTAAATTAATAATACATTTTCATTTCAAAATACAAACCTTTTAAATCGTTCATCGGTAGTGCATTCCTTTTTTTATTTATATTTTCTGATTTGCGTCTTAATATAAATATATATTTCATAAATATTTATTCGATAAATGTGATATTATAGTTTTTTCAAAATTTGAAATGATTAAAAATTTTTATCAGGTTTGATTTGAAGGGTTTTGGCACCATATTATCTGTTACTTCCTGCCGCAAAAATGATCACCTTTTAATAAAATTGTTTGATCTGAATTTTCATTAAACTCTCCGGAGGATATTTATATAAATAAATATATGATATATATATTGGGATATAAAATAAATGACGAATGACACTGAATGTGTCTTAAAAACAATTTGATGACACCACAACGCTGGTGTATATCGCATTTCGGATAAACTAGGAGTAGATGTTTAAACTGCAGTTTCTCCAAAAATCGCATCAATTTCCCTCTCACGTTTTCTTTTCATCCCCAATATTCGACCCTGCGTCTTATGACATTATAGTTTGGTTTGACCATGATTAAAAAAAATATATCAGGTTTGATTTAAGTTCCCAAAGATTTGGCACCATATTATCTGAAATGTGCCTGGTGGGCGAATCCAGCGAATAATGTTTGTTCTTCTGGCTTTTCTGGTGGAGGATGAATTATATGATAATCGATGACACTGGGTAAAACAAGACTTATGACAAGCCGTTAGGGCGCGACTGTATGACACCACAAAATCTGTCACTTTAGCTGCTCCATTACACTGGAAGTTATTATAATGGAACCTCGGTTCCAATGGATTTAATTTGTTTCTATATGTCTACGTTCGGAATATAACAATGTTCAGGTGGAAACTATTTTTAATGACCAGGAGATAGGTCGAGTTCTCTTCCCAAAGACAATAAAATTTTAAAAAAACACAGACAAAACTGATTAATGTATTCTAATCTGGTGAGGTCGACTCAGGAATTATTCCATTTGCAGGGTACTAAGGCTGATTGAGGTGATTTGATCGATAACATGATTGTTATTAATAAAATTTATTTTTATTCGAATTTTCTGTTCGAAATATTATTTTTTCTGACATTTATGACAATCATTCACCAAGTTATATTATATAGTTGTATTAGAATTTTTCCATAACAAATGAAGCAGTTCGTAACCCAAAATGTAAA
This sequence comes from Acanthosepion pharaonis, assembly GCA_903632075.3. Lineage (NCBI taxonomy): Eukaryota > Metazoa > Mollusca > Cephalopoda > Sepiida > Sepiidae > Acanthosepion > Acanthosepion pharaonis. Next base: position 185,176 of record CAHIKZ030002725.1, on the reverse strand, counting down.
CAATCCTAGTATTTTAAATAGTTTTCAATATTCGTAGAAAAATTGACAGTACAATTTTTGTTAATCAAATTCAACACTGGTGGTATGTATAAATTTGTATGTTTCAAATTCAAATATTTTGCCTAAAATGATAATCTGCAATTTTTCATGATAAAAATTATTATTTTTCTTTGATATAACCGAGTTTCAAATTCTCTCTATTTTGCTGATCGATTCAAACTATAAGAATCGAACCGAGGATAATTTGTATTTTAAAGTTCATAATTTTTAAATATAATTTAAAGCATAAATATTCTAATAAAGTTACTAGTTATAAATACAAATCTTATATTCGTAGAGGCTGTGATATTATTTTTTTTTGTTTTAATCATTTCATTCACTGGTGTATCATGAATCTTTATTACGTAGATTATGAAAATGAAATATTCAAACCAATTTATAAATAATATTCTGTTTAAAATAAAAAAAAATATTATATTTTCTTTTGTGAATTCAAAATGTCAATTCTGCAATTGCTGATAAAATAGCAGTTAAAATTTGTAATGGGTCAATCAATTTTAAATATTTGTAAATTTAAATTAAAATTTAAGTTTATTTTAAAAAGTTAAAAATATTATTAACCTGATATATACCGCATGTTCGGTTATTAGTGTTGCATAACTATGTTGCTTAGGAGGGGTATTTTTTTACGTAAATGAGAAAGATCAAAATGTAACCGATATATATAAATCGCTTTTTATTTTATTTTAATTAGAATATTTATATAATATTACTAAATGTACGCTTACTAAATATATAAATATATTTTATAACCTTTTCTTTTTATAAATTTTATATATAATAAAATATATATAGTTATCCAACCAAATATATATTATATATATAATATTCAACTCAAGAACATTCAGGCACCTGAAAATAGTAGAAATTTTTACAAAATTATAGATGGATTAATTGAATTTAAACTACTTATAAAGTAGTCATTAATATATACACCCATATATATATAAATATATATATATATAAGGAATATATATCAAACAAAAAAATATCAAACTTATAAAGATATTATATAAATATCCGATACATACATATATAAATTCTTACATTTTGAAAATAAATATATATATATATATCTGAATGTATATTTAAAAAACACACATTTTTGTAATATATATATATATGTATATATATAAATTTTACATAATATATATATATATATATATATATATATATATATATATATATATATATATATATATATATATATAAATATTATATATATATATAATATATATTTATTTATATATATATATATAAACTTGATTCAATTCACATTATATTATATATATGTGTATATTACACAACACCTTATATATATATATAATATATATATATATATTTACATAGATAGATAGATATAGATTTTTTAGATATAGAGATATTGATTCTTTGTTTTCTTTTTAAATAGAGGTTTTTAAGCCAAAATATATTTATATTTTGTAACTTTTTTTAGTGGGGGGAGAAATAATTGTTTATTGAAAAAGGGTTACTTTGTTGGAGAAGAAACAATTGATTGATACTTTTTCCCAGGGGGGAGGTGTTTAAAAATATAACGAACAAGGCGGTAATTGGAACCGTCATTCGGATTAACAATTACGAGCCATAATTTCACCACGCGCACACCCAGGCCTACATTACCTGATACCTCAAGCAGTCACCCATCGAGGTACTGATCAGGCTTGACTTTGCTTAACTTCGGTGATCGTATATATATATATATATAAATATATATACATATACACAGTTCTAACCTTAAACCACGAATAAACTTTCAGTAAACAAAAACACTATTTTAATAAAAAGTAAAAACTCCTACAGAGTAAAGCGAATAATATTTATTTAAAAATTATAATATGTGTATGTTATAACATCACTACAAAAAATAGCCATTTTGTTTCAACGCTTCGGGTGTTTTGTGAAGTGATGGCGTTCCAAGTACAATCAAAAGTTCAATATTTTACTTAGGACGCCATCACTTGACAATACACCCGAAGTGCTGAAACAAAATGGTTATTTTTGTCGTGATATTATAACATACACATGTTATAATATATATATATATATATATATATATATATATATATATATATATATATATATATACTGACATGCATAAAAATTCATATATATTTTTTGCATGTCATAGTCACTGTATTCCTAACTATATATCCTATATATATATATATATATATATATATATATTTATGTATGTATATATTATGTCATATATATATATATATATATATGTATATATGTATGTATCACAAACAAAAATACTGAATGTGTTCATTGTATATATGCATACATATATGTGTGTGTGTGAGTTTATCAATACATCAACTTAAATGTATGTATCTCAATATGCATTTATCAATGTTAAAATGAGCACCTTAAATAATGCATAGATTAACATGCATATATGTGTATGTATGTGTGCGTACGTGCGCACGAGCGTGTGTGTCTGTCTGTGAGTATATGCGTGTATGTAGGCATTATGTATAATTCACTACTAAAGTTGCTATATCTTTCTTTTTTCCTTTCTTTCTCTTTAGCCCACACATACAGACACACATATATGTTTTTGTGTCTGTAGGTATTTATCATATCTGTCGGTACATGTATTCGCGCCTGCTTATTTGAATCGTTGTTTTAAACAGTCTGTAAATATTTATGTCTACCGATAACACTTCAACATTCCAATCATGTAGAAATCATAAAAGAAAAGCTTTAAACAGATACGAAAACAAGGCCGTGTAAATTACAAATTAATTCCTAAGTGGATTGATCCTGGGCTGATTTTCTTCTTGCCGAGAAGGTTTTAAAGGAGCAATGTCGGAAACGTAAATGCAACCGGACCGTGCGAAAGATGGAAGAATGATTTTAATTGTCAGAAGCAATATCTATTTACAGACTGTTTAACGAAATGGGAAGCCCATTGTTTTATTTTCTCTTTTGTACAGCTTATTTATTTTATTCAATTCAATGTCGTTTTCCTTTACTTACATGTCATTAGAAACAACTTAGACGTCGTCACTTTTTTTATTATCGTGAGTATGATAGCCTAAATTAGGCAAATATTTGTATTTCCATTCGCATACAAGATCCATAATACAACGATCAATAAGAATCAGATAAACAGTTGCATATATAGATTTCAATAGATGTCTACAAATATGTTATATATATATATATATATATATATATATATATATATATATAGTTGTATATTTAGGCAGAAATCCTTCCTTTATGCATGTTTCATTAAAAACGGTTAAACTTTTTTATTTAATTTTTCTTGTGTTCTGACAAGAGCTTTCTTTTCTGGAAATATATATATATATATATATATATATATATATATATATATATATATATGCGTGTGATTATACACAAGCAGAAATTATTTAGACAAGCACAAATGTATTAGTTAATTTTGCCCGTATAACATATACATGTATTTTCATTCTACTTGATCAAAATGTCCATACACTGACATGCACGCACACACTCATTTCTATCTATCTGTATATCTATCTATATGTCTATCTATCTATTCAAATATATATGCGTGCATACATGTATATGTGTGTGTGTGTGTTGATGTGATAGGAAAGAAAAGATTAATACTACAAAGTTCTTTAGTATTTATGTTTTCATTTTTTTTTTAAAAAAACGGTGCTCGATACAGAAGTAGAGCTTAAAAAAATAATTCTTTTTTTCTTTTAAAAAATTGATTCCATCGCGACACAGAAATTACTGTTTCGAAACTGAAAACCAAGTCCTAAAGTTTAATTTCAAAATTTAAACCTAAAACATAGAGCAAAGTTTCATTTTCAGGAGATGATTCGAAACAGTAATTTCTATGTTGCGCATACACATACACAATTATGCGATTGTTGAAGATCACGGCCGACATTTAGCCCAAAATTTGGCCAAATAACTAAATATCAAAATTACTCGGGGAAGATATTCCCTGTCAGACTGAGACCTTCCGGCATATATAGTTTTATAATATCCTTTTTTATATAATATTTTTACTATCATTATTCAATCGTCCGTGTCTTCCTGAATTCCATTTATTTCATTCAATTCTATCATTCATTCTAACTTTCAAGTTTTTGTACTATTATGAGAAGAAATAAAAGATATTATTTTTTTAATTTGATGATTAATACTTAGACTAATATGTCGATATTTTCAGCTTGTTCGAAAGGTTTTCCAATAAACGTCAGTTGAATAGAGTGAAATACCTGAGAATCTGACAGTGACAAGACTGAAGAATACGTTGTGGAAGCACGTCCCATCCTATCTCTTGTTAGAATATCCTAAATAAAACATTTTAAATTTTTGTTCTTTTTGTTTTGCCTTGAATCATTACTATTGGACGAAACGCACAATTATATACGATTTTTTTTATTGTCGCTTTATTTATAAAATATTTTTTAATTTCAAAATTCATATTTTGTTTCATATTTTGTAGTTTTTGAGGGGTCAATCAACGATATATTTGGGGTGAGGATCTATAAAGTATCTATTTTTTATTTTTGATTCTTGCAATAAATCTATTTTCCTTGATTCAAAAATGTTTAATCCAGCAATCGTTATTTTCCTGCCGACTTAAAATATTTTTCCCTTCCTTGCCTTGAAAAAAGTCAACAATGTTTCTTTCTGTAAGTTTTTGTTGGATCCTGTTTTTGCATTCATGATCAAACCTACGCTATTTGATTAATTGCACAAAATAAAACTTAACAAAACGAATACATGCCCATCAAATATAAATATATATATATAACCGATATATATATATATATATATATATATAAATTTCAAGAATTAAGACTGATTATAGAGAAGGTGTTTCATTAAGACGGATAAAATTCATCAATGAATAAATCAATAAAGTGTTATTGGTGAAAAAATTTTTATTTTCTATTGACGAATGTATTAAATCGATTTTTAATAATCATGCATTGAAAAAATAACATCGCATGCAATGCACGCTGGCTGAAAGAAAAAAAAAAACTTTAGAAACGTGGCTTTCAGTCTATCTATAAATTCACTGCAAAACCATAGAATGGACACAAAATGAATAAAACCACACATATATATATATATATATATATATATTCATATATATATATATAAATATATATATATAAATATATATATATAAATTTGAATGTATTTTTGATTGAGTTGTCCCTTTTAACGCTGGTATTTCAAAATAAATATTTATATATGTTTCATTTGAAGTTTATTTTCAAAGGAAAATTTATTGTTTATATAACTGTAAATTTATATAAACAATTATATATATATTTATTTTATATTAAATTTATAAGTAATTTTAATTTTTTTAAACTGCAATGAATAATTCAAAAAATATTTTATTTTCGCAAAAAAAAAACAAATCAATAAAAAAAAAGAAAAAAAAATGAACTACGCAAATGACCATTTTCATTAAAACAGATTGAATAATGATGAATATATTTTTATATATATATAAATATTTGAAATCGTAAAAAAGACGAATATTTATGTAAATCATTCCCATTTTCATTTTAATATCAAAAAAAATAACAATTTTTTCTATCTCTATTCTCAATTGTGAATATTTGTCTCCAAATTTTTATTTTTCACTAAATAAAATTATTGCTCATAATTCGTATCTCAATTTATATGTCCAAAAAAAATTTTTATTAAAAAAATAAAATAAAATTTGAAAAATAAAAAGTATTATTCTAAAATGAAAATAAATTGAAATTTCAAATGAATACAGAAATAAAAAAAAAACCAACAAACTCTTATCTATTGTACTAACTTTTTATATATATCTATATATATAAATATATTGATACTACTCATAAATATATATATTATAACCTCTCCACAATAATAAATTTATCTAAAAATATCAATTTTAGATTAAGATTGAATAAGATATTCTAATACCAAGTTCAAAAAATTAATATCTAACTATAAACAAAGATTCAATGTCAAACGTTTTAAAAAAATAAAATATTGTTGCAAATATAACAATAAAACTCATTGTTCAAACCCAAACAACGGATAACACGTCTTGAAAGTAATATCCATAAATAAAAATTTATTGAGTTGATTATTTTGAAATCATCATAACAAATATAACTTAAAAATTTTTAAAAATATTGATAACACAACTGGACAATTTAAATGTTATTTTTGTGTCCAAATCAGAAAACACTTTATTTTTAAAAAAGAAAGATAATATTTAAACTCATTATTTAAGAATTTTCCATCGTTTCATAATTCGGTTTTACATTCAGTTTGAATTTAATATGAGTTAATATTTAAAAGTATTCTACATTTTTTAAATATATATATAGATATATATTTCCCATTTATATTTAATCATAATTATATATATTCCATTTTTATCCGCATACCTTATAAAAAGTGAACCTCAACAGACTAGGCTGCGATGTTTCAAATCTCTTACATTATATTCCTATTCGTCATAATAACATTTGGATATATTTAAATTTATAATTTGGCTTTTTGTTATGTCAAACGTGTGTCTATCTCTTCCATGTGTGTAAAACTATTGGATCAAAAATATGAATTTTATTTTATTAATTTAAAAATTTTTTAAAATTATATAGTCATATAACTCGTAAATAATGATATATATATATATATATATATATTTTAAATTATTTTTATTATAAATTATAAAATATAATATAACCAATAAATATAAATAAATAAAATGAGAATAAGGTTTTCTGTTAATTATTCTATTTGCAATTATGAATTGTGAGACATTTGGCTATAAAGTAATAAACATATTTATATTCCATAAATATATATATATATATTATTATATAATACCTATATATTATATTATGTATATATTTCTCTCTATGATTCAAAATGTGCAATATTTCGTTATTTTGTATGATTATCGAAAGTTCTATAAAAAGTTCTCTAAAGATTTCAATATATTGAATTAAAATGTAGTAATTTTTATACATTAAAAGAATATAATTTTATATAACAGATATGATTGAGAATTACTTTTGTGTATGATACAAAAAATATAATTCATAAAACGTATATATTATCTAAATAGATATTTAAAATGTTATTTAATTTTACTTCACTTTTAATATTTCAGAATACACAAAATCTAACAAATTTTACATAAATAGATTAAAATTGCGTTCACCAATTTATTTTTATGGCCACTTTTTTGAAATCGTAAAACAAATATATAATGTCCGAGTTAATTTTTATATTTTTAATGTTGATTTTGTTGGATTAACATCAAACATAATTGTAGATTTTTAAATTGTTCCATATATATTCTTTAAAATAGAGAGGATATAAAAGCTTTTAATATTAACAAAATTCCAATAGTATAAACAAAAAAACAGTAAAAACAAAGATTTTCTTTTTTTCTCAATCTAATTGCTTTTAAATATTATATAACCTCTTATAATTTATAAACATATATAAATCGTTTTTAACAGGGTATATATAGTTTTCAACTAAGACAGAGGGGCAAAATAAAAATTATCTATATAAAATGTCTTTTCAATATATTCATATTGTCGATAAAAGATAATCAAAATATTTTTCAAAAAATATTCATCCCTTTTAACTTTTGAATTTTAAGAATAATCTATAAAAGTTTTAACCCTTTTATTTATCCAAAACATATATATATTTTCACCATTATATTTAAATATGGTAAAAAATTTCTGTGAATAATCATTCAGGCAAGTAACAAAGGTGACCTTTAATTAAATTTTTTAAATGTATATTTATGTTGTCTGAAATGATTAATATTTTAAAAATTGATTGAAAAGTTTCATAACATTCTATTTCTTTTTTTTCTGATGAAGAATGAATAACTATATTTATTTAATTTCGATAAATAGTTTGGCATTAATCAAATTGCCCGTAAATTTTTCAATATTTAATAAAAGAAATGGTTTCTTTAATGGAAATATATTTGGAGAAAAATATTTTAGAAAGAATCCAATTATATAAAAAGGTAAAAAAGTTGAAATTGTTTTGAATAAAATTTTGAAATTGCATTTCCGTTTTATCATCAAATTTTTGAAGGGTGTAATTCTGATAAAAAATTTTTGTTTATATTCATTTAAAATGATTTTTTAAGCGAATGAGTCAAATGGTTTCATTTTATACCATAAATGTACTAAAATAACATTTTTTAAAATTTCATCATCTTTTAAAGATATTCATTTAAATATTTTGTTATGGAATGAATAAAATAAAAATATCAATGTTTCTTGGAATCATCGAAATGAAATTGACGAGATAATATTCTGAAATTCAAAAAATTCATCTAATATTAAATTTTAAAATTTGTTATTCTTTATCGAAAATTTCAACCGGTCCTGAACTTAATCAATGGAATCTTAAAACATTTATATAACCAACGTCCACGGATTTTTCTCTTTTTTTTTTTCTTCGAATTTTTTATGGCATATATTTGATATATATATTTTTATATAAATCCGATTAATGCAATACTCTTTATTTTTTTTAAACATAAGGTTATAATATATCCGTTATTTTATAAGATATTCTGTTAAAATATATATTTTCTATTTCCCATTTATATTTATATAATTGATATATAACATATATATATATATACCTATATAATTATGGAATCATTGAAAATTTAAATGTTTTGTTTTTTTTCAATTATTTTTAACCCGATCCAAAATTTTGCGTTTTTGTGACGTCGTCCCCTGGTCGCAGCGCCAACTGTGACGTTCTATCCTGGTCTACCACGGCACCAACTGTGACGTCCCCAAACAGCACCAATTGTGACGTCCTCGCCGCGGCGCCAGCTGTTCGCTCCTCGCTGCTCCGTTCGGGTGTCGCTGCTCCAAACGTGACGTCCGCCTGTCGCGTCAGTCGTGTTGTCTCGTCCTGTGACGACCAACTGGCTTGGTATCGGTCGCGGCACCCAAATGTGACGTTCTAACCTTTTGGTGATTCGGGTGGGAATCTGGTTAGATTTGATATCAGCCTCGTCGTTCCCAACTCGCTTCCAACGCCTGGTTACCAAAGTAACTGCATTGATCTCCAGTCTGCCTACCCACGTTGTGAATTGATCTTAGGCAGACGAGATCAATCAGTAGTTGGGGCCGTAATGCAAATCGGGTTCAACGGGGGTGACACCACACAAATATGCATAAAAGAAAATAAAATGAAAACTCAAAAGTTCAAGATATCAAAGAAAAAGATAACAAACTTTATGTCTAGTTGTTCGATACATAGGACTGCGTCTATCTCCCGACCCGTTCTATGGATTGTGACACGTTGTTTTCCGTTAGGCGAGTTTTAACGCTTCAAGTTGTTTGCTCTTTAAGAAATTGGTTTTTCGGTGTGTCTTCGGACGAAAGTCGAAAAAAACTTATTTTGGTGGTCTGGATCTAAGTCGCTCTTCAAAATAATTGTTCTTGGATTGAAGAGGAGTCCGGAATTTGCGCGAATCTTGGTCAGCTATCTGCGAGGCGGAACCAACTTCCACTGCGAGCTTCGAACTCTCTGCTGAACTCAACTCAACTCTCAACTCGAACTGAACTGAACTTTTCTGCTTGCTGCGGCTTCGCTTATATGGACGCCGACCAAAACCGGGGTGGGTTTGTCGGCGTCGGGGGTTCCTCGATAATTCTAAATACATATCCACCTCTTTTTATTTCTGGTTAGGAATTTTCCACTTTTTTCCATTTTTGGGAGCCTTTTTTTACTCCCACCTTCTCTCACATACTTCAGAGGGGCGTGAACTGCCCTCCCCACTTCTTCGTAGCAGCTTCTCATACCTATCCTCTGGATGGGCGGCGACAGCCTCCTTCGTGCGTCACGTGATCACCACTCGACCAATGATGTCTTAGTCGGGCGTGGACGAATCCGCGGCTTTGTTTCAGGAAAAAAAAATATCTTGCTTAACTAAAAAAAAAAAAATTATCTTTTCTTTTCCTTTTCTTCCTCTTAATCGCAGTTATCATTTTCTCTAGCCGCAAACAGGACAATATGAACGACGGTGGTCATAACTCTTGTTCTACACCTGGGCTTCGTCAGTCATCTTATCGCTAATTATCAGAATGGGTGGTCTTTTTTAACACGGCCAGACGTCGCCCCGAAAAAAAAACATTTCTAAGTTCCCATTCATTTCCTTTCGGTACATATTTCTGATAACATAATTTTATTATCGCAGGCTAAAGATGTTCCGTCGAAAGAAATCGGTCAGTGGACACATCGTGTGCGGCTTTTAATTTTTTTTTCATATCTATCCAAAGCCCTTTTGTTCCACCTGTTTTTTGTCACTTATCGAAATAACATTTTCATTTGATTTTTTTTGGCCAGTCGGTCTGCCATCAGATGCAGTTTGTTTAGTTTGTTTTTTTCCCAGATAACCCGTCGCCAAAACACAGCCGTCGCCAAAAAACACCTTTTCCTTTATCCACTCAGAATTTCCCTGTCATTGTAATGACACTCTTTCGCCATTTGTTACTTATCAAAATATCCTTTATCCATTGTCTCTTAGCCGTGGTGTTCTGCTTATCATCCACGATGGGTCTCGCCTTGTTTTTTGAAACGTTTTGAGAGGTGAGGAGATTTTCAACCTATCTAAATTTCATCTTCAGATACTATAGAACAGATATTGTCGGTCTTATTTTGTGAGTCTTTGAAGGTTATATTGAAGTGTTATTGGGCTAAAAACACACAATAACTTCCTAAAAACGAATAAATATATTTTTAAAAATGGTTATTTATTATATATTGAATATACATTCAAGTGATTTTTATTGTCCTTTAATAATAATGCAAACTATATATATATATATATATATATATATATATATATATATATATATATATACATATATATATTTTTGTGTGTGTGTGTGTGTTATGTTTTATAGTCTAGTTGCTTTCCGACTGTTCGATTTAGTCAGGTTTTCCTCCTAGCTAGAGGTAACTGTATGTTTCACCACACTGAAGAGTTGATACAGCGAAACATTCTGTATGTGGATGACATTATATATAATATATTTTATATATATATATATATATATATATATATATATAAAAAAAGGAATTAATGGATTTTTATTTATGATCTGACATTATTTCTCATTACAGTCTCTGTTATATTTAGTTAACAGACTTATTTGAACAAACCAATATTTTTATTTATTTTTTAACAGATTAATTTACATCCATTAGCCTCGCTTTTTCGAGATGACCTTTGACAGAGATCGAACCTGCGTCCCTGTTTTGATTTATACTGCTCAGCCAAGGTGGTATCGGGATAATTTCATCTGTGATCTGGATATAAGCGCGATTCAAATGAAAACGAGGATGATATGAGTTGGGATTTGCTTTAATCTGAACTGGAATAACCGTCTCTTTTTTTTAATGTTTTAAAAAATCATGTGACATGAAGAGTAAAAGAAATCAAGTATTGTAATTTAAAAACATTTGTATATGTCTAAATAAAATATAATATGTAGTTTACTACGGTTTCATGATTCAAGGTGAAAACATTTCCTCCCTGTCAAATAACTCAAGAAGTAATCTAATGAGGAAAAGAAAAATGGAAAGCAAAATTTTGAAGCTGAATTTGTAAAAAATTTTCTAGAAAAATTTGAAAATTGAAACAATTAACAATGTAACTGCAATGAGATCTCCGCAAATTACAGTTTATGTAAACAAACAAAATGAATAAATAAACTATCAAAGTTACGCATTTGGATTTAAGTCAAACTTAACAGAGATCGGAGGTTGTTTACATTGACTGGGACATGTCTTTTGTTTTAAACTTGGTGCACTTTACATAAATTTACACTTTGATAGTCAAAAGAGAACGTTAGGTACATCAAAAACAAGAGATTATGCAGTTGACATTAAATGCAGCATGAACATTCTCTCTCTCTCTCTCTCACACACACACACACACACAGACGCACGCACACATATATTCGAAATATATAGACATATATAATACATAATATTTCGCCGACGGTTCTACCCAAAAACTGTAATTACTGTCTGATAAATATCGTTGCATGGGTAGACACTGTTGGGATTAACTTTTTAATAAAAAGACACTTTATATTTCGGAAATAGCAATAAGCAAACATATTTAGTATGTATATATATATATATATATATATATATATATATATATATATATATATATATACAATATTAATGAATGAATATATTTTTTCTCATTTAATATTCAAATATTTCGAACCTTTCCTTTATTTAGTTCTCTGTTGTGAATTCTTCTAGACATATGGCCCTTTTCATTACCATTTTGGAGTGGTATGCCCCTTCTTAAATATTTCCAATGTTGAAAAAAATCAATCCAGTGAGTTCAATGTGAACAAATTTGGAGTTGTTAAAATGCGATTTACAAAAAGAAATAACTGAAATTGAGATTTCCAGTTAAGTCATGGCACGTGGAACTAGAGCAATCTACCCTGGTAGACGAAATAATGTTTTCGTTTCGAAATTGCACCTTATATCACCTAAAGAAGGCCGGAGCTTACAAAAGTCGAACTGTCGTGAATATGACAACAAAGATGACGACAAAATTCCGAACAATATAAATAGTAACAATATTTCATCTCAGAAATATATATATATATATATATATATATATATATATATATAATTTAATCCATGTACAGGCCTGAGCATTGCGTTAGCGGAGACGGCTGCTGCTTAAAATTTAATCTCTCTTTCAACAGTGCCCAACCGAAATTATCGAGAGAATAAATAATATCATCCACATAGAGGCCCATTTCGCTATATCACAGCTCATCGGTGCGGCTGGAAATCCAATTGCTTCAAGCCAGAATCGAAACCCGATCGATTTGGCATCAGTCGGAGTTTCTATCCCTGAGCTATAAAATATGTTTGATTGAAAAATGTCAACAATCTACATATAATATCTACAATCTATCTTAATCCCCCTCTATCTCTCTCTCTCTTCTCTCTATATCTCGATATATATATATATATATATATATATATATATATATATATATTTGATTGTATATGTATCGACAATATAGTATCTATCAAATTTTAACATGAAACGCATCATCTTGTAGAACTCTTTTTGCTTCTTGTTTCAAATAAGAAAACTTTATCTTCAAAATTTAAATGCAATATCAATCATTATTTAATGTTTTTCTTAAAATTCTTGTTGTTTTATTGTTCACTATTCTTAACAGTATTTTTCTCATATTCTTTAACACTCAGTAACCCCTTGCATCTTAGTGGCTTTATTGCTTTGCTTAGGATCAACTGATTAAAAATGTACGAAACATGGTCTTAGATTTTGATAAATAAGTTCATAACATTTATTATTTATTCAGTTGGAAATACTTTTAATTTAGGGTAACTCAATTTTGGTCAAAATCGTCTCTGATTGAGACTCTTCTCCTATATCTTGATATATTTGTCTCATTTATTATTATTATAATCATCATCAAAGACGATTGATATTGCAATTAAATTTTTTTAAATCTTAGTTGACAAGAATGCAAGAAGCCGGAAGAGAGTGCCACAAACAAGTAACGCAAAAAAAAGAAAACATTAGAATAAAAACGATGGTTGAAACTAGACTTTTCAACAGTGAAAATATGAAACATTAATGCCAAGCCAGTACTGTGGTAAAATTTGAGAAGTCTATTATCAACTATTTAAAGCAATATATAGAACAATGATTGAAAATATTTATTAGAAGAGGCAAAGGGAAGGTACGTTTAATGTAACAAATTTGAATTAAGCCGAGATGCCATAGAATATCAATCCAAATTTGCCGATACTTCTTCGAACTTTTGTCAGTTGTCTCTAGGCATCTAAAGAAGCAGCAATATTTGATAAAAAATAATTCCAAATTTCTTTCAGCTTTCAGTCGTTTATAAACGTGTCAATCTCGAGTATGATAAACATATTGTAATGGGTTTGTAATTGTTTCACATTAATTCTGTATAAGCAAACTTTTTCATCGATATTTATTTATTTTTAAATCCTTTCCATTTGATGCACGATCCACATATTTGAAAATTAAAGATGATCGTTTAGTTATTAAAAAAAAATTATTGACACTAGTTTTAATGCCAAGATTTGAAAAATGAGAGGCTCCCAGGAATATTCTCGTATATTCATGAAATTATTATTACCCAAAGATTATCTTTAAGAAAAATCAGTAAAGATCGGTTTCTGTACTTCCTTGATACAGCCGTCCCCAATTTGTAACTCGCATCTTCAAATGATCTTCTTACTACATGATTATTTTTCTATATTCTTTCAAGCACTTTAGTTTATTTTTCCCGCTTTTTTTTTCATCATTATTTTTATTTCCTTCATTTTTCTTTCTTGTCTGGATTGACGCGCTTGTTTTTTCGTTTCATCTTTGTTAAAAATTTAATAATCAATAAAAATCCTGTCAGGAAAAAAAAGTGGTTCATTAGGAACGACACAACAAACGTTAAATAAAATTTTATGAAAAAGACATTTGTGTTTTAAAACTTTTTCTAAATGACATTGTCCATTTTCTATGGGTAAATTGTTTTCTCCCAGTTTATATTCTAATTTCACACATGCAAGTTGTTTGTTTTTAATTTTTTAAGCAGAATCTTGTATCGTATCTTATCAAATCTGTATATCATACGTAAAGTTTTTTCTGCATTTATATTGCTCTCCTCGATATCATTTTTACAATAAATATTGCATTTCTTGTTCCATTGTTTCAAGCTCCAATACAAACATTTTTATTTTTTTATCAATTCTGTCACAGTACATCAGGATCTCAGAAAACTACTGGTTTGTCTAATGGTATTCTGACAGTCCCATTGAGTTTGCAAGCATTCAAAATGTAAGAATATAAATTCTTCTGATTTGTTGTTAAAATAGGCCTCAAACTCAACTTTTACCTTACATCAGGTGCCTTGGGTTGGAGGAAAAATAATGACGTATCAATGTCGTTTTTTGCGTACTTTTAACGTCAAAAAGACATTATTACGTCATTATTTTGCACCATGCCACACATTCACTTAATCTAGTCATGGCTGTCAGACAATTTATGATCCTCTTCTTCTCCCTCCGGTTCTGGGTAAATAGCAGAACATACCGGGTTCTTGATTATTATGGCAAGGGGTGTGTTGAGAGAGTAACAAAACTCCTTGGAAAAAAAAATATTGCCTCGTTAGTCATGGATTAAAGATATATGATTCACCATACTTAAACAAGAACTGATTGTCATGTCACCATATATTTGCAGGAGGATTTTCAGTTGTCTTGTCACCATGATTGACTGGTGATTGAATAAATTTATTTTAGTCTTTCAAGTTATTTTTGTGTACGCTTGGTAATATATCTAGCTAAAATTAATATCTGTGGATTCCTGTGACATATTTTGAAATTTATGGCGCTCTGACTTTATCCATAACTCTTACATGAATATATATATATATATATATATATATATATATATATATATATATATATATATTTATCCTCACCAACAAAAAAAGCTCAAGGAAAAACATGATCTTCAAATATTTGCTGAATTTTGTCTCGAATATATGGTGACATAATTTGAATTTTATTAAATTAATGCAAAAACAAATTAATGAGGCAATAATATTTTATTTGTCAAGAAGAATCTTTTTTTTTTTTAATACTGTATTTTAAATATATAACTTGGAAAAAATACACACATATCCACTGATAATGTACAATTTATAAATGAAGATATCTTAAATAAATAGTTTTATATTCATGTATCTGAATATATATATATATATATATATATATATATATATATATATATATATATATATATATATATATATATATAAATATATGGAGATCTCTACGAAAAAATATGATACCTAACGTTTAAAATTTTAGCAATTTTAATTAGAAAACAACTTTTTGAAAATTTATTTAGTTTTAAAAAAAATGTCAAAACTTGAGATGTTTAATTATTTACAATAACCAAAAATACTATTTTGCATATTAAAACTAAATTAAGTGGAAGAAATTGTTCTTTGAAATTTCTAAAGTTTTTTTTATTTTTTTATTTTGGTGCTGTTTTTGCAATGTCTTATTAAAATGTAAATTTCTTTATTAAAAAAAAAAAATCTTCCAAAAATAAAATATACCTTTTAAAAAACATTATTGGTGTAATATTAGCGGTTTTAAAGTATAATTAATCTGATTTGAAACAAGTATTATTTTTTTAAAGTTTAAAATATCAGAAAAATGTATTTTTCAACTTGACGTTAACGTGTTTATATATGTCGGCAGTTCTTTAAAATCTCCGTGACGGATAGATTATCTAATGCGGTTCTACTGAGGCTTGAACAGTCAAAAAATAATTGAGGAATATAAAGCGAACATCTTTTAACTTCTCAGTTATCTTAAAAATTTAAATATTATGTTCCGTAATATATTGTTTTATTAAAGGTTAAAAATTTATTTAATAAAAAAAATTTATCATTCTAATAACATGTGCTGCTAATTTTTTCTATCCAAAGTGCTAAGAAAAAAATATTTAAAATTTTTAGTGGTTTTAATTTACCTTTAAAATTTTTATTTTAAACATAAAAAAATAAATAAAATTCTTTTAAAAATATTCGATGAAGTTAGATTGGGCTCAATTTTACAATATATGATTAGTAAATGTAGTTTTACTTAATAACAAACTTTCTTAAGAGTTAAACTATTGGTATAGAATTTTAAAAAATTTGAAATATGAATTATTCTAATTAATTTTTTAAAGAATGAAAACAAATTATGTAAATTCACAGAGATATTTTTTCTTCACACATTCTTTTACTTAATATAAAAATCAAATAAAATCAGTTAAAATTTGTCTAATTTAAATAATGTCTTTGTCCTCTGGCGTTTTTTTTTTTATTTTTTTTATTTCTCGATTCAGGGCAGATTTTCGGTAAAACGAGATCCGATTTTTTTAAAAAATCGCTGATTAAAATTCTCCAACAAATTCTGCTTTTAACTAATATAGTTAATAAAAATTATCACGTTGAATTTCTCAAGTTTTGATAAAAATATTTTTGCCCTTCCTGTGATTTTCTAATAACCTTTATTCATAAATAATTTGGGAATAAGCCCTGAAAATTTCATTTTTCTAAAAATCCGGAAATTATTTGATTTTTTACAAAAAAATTCCAAAATAACACAAAAGGAACCGCATTAAAAAGTAGGTTAAAATTTAAAAAAATTAATGAAAATATAATATATATATATATATATATTTATATATATATATGTAGATAAATAGATATCAACATAAATTTAAGGAAAGAATGAGCCAGTCGAGTAAATTTTCATCCAGTGACGCAATTTTTCCCAAATCAAATGTTAGATTTCGATTTTTTTGCATGCTATTTAAAATTCAAGTAAAATATTATTAGTTTTTTGTTTTTTTTCAAAAGTTTTAAATTTCAGAGAGCTCATAAATATTCATCAGTTTAACTAAAAGTTTCGGTAAATTATGCAGGATATTAAATGACGTCATTTAATGTCTAATAAACGAAAGAGTGTATATGATGTTCTTCTTGATTATCATTTTTTCTTTTTCTTTTGTAGTTAATACTTAAATTATTTTAGTTTCGGATTGATGCATTCTTTATTTGAAATAATAGGAGGTTATAGATTTTACTATTTTTTTTACAACTAATTGTTTAATTATGTATAACACATGTATGTTGGCGTCGGAAAAGCAAAAATTAATTTAGGAATGGAGAATATTTGAGGTAAATTTATAATTTAAAAGATTTTATTACTAAACAATTTAAAATGAATTACTTTTTGCTTTAAAAAGTTACTTTTTTTCTAATAAGTTTTGGCATCAATTTAGATCAAAGTTGTGTATAACCACAGCCCACTAAGATATACGGACACACATGCCACATTCAGTATAATTTCTAAGAGGCCTATTTGGTTTATAGTCAATTTATATCCGTTTTATTGTTTAAACAGTCCAAAAATATACAAACTGTTTGTTTTCTCTTTTTAATTAGAAAGATTGTAAATAAGCAAAACAAAAAAAGAAAAACGTTATTAAAGAATTAAGCAGTAATACAAAACAAATACAAGTAAAAAACTTTGCAAGTGTTTCTCTATAAATCATTTTTCATTTGATCTTTGCATTTATTAAAAACATTCAGCAATATTCTTTTGAACTTCATCAGATGAAAACTTTCATTAGTTGTTGTAAAACATATTCACAACAATTTTTTGCTGCAAAGTTAGTTCATTTTACAATTTGCTGTTCTCAAGTAAAAACATATTTTGAAGAATAAGTTTCCAAAATTCTTTCAACAGACTCCCTTGTATTGGATTCATTATGTTTTACAATAAATTAATCTGCATAGTCAAGTATAGCAAAACAAATAACAACGAACTCTGCCATTTGACTAGATGGAAACTTAAGACCTCCTCGAGAAGTAAGGCAAAGTACGGCTTCTCTGTAGCATCATCACTATCATTGCCTACCATGATCAGGGAACACATTTCACATTGAAAACTTTTGATTATTTTTTTTAATTTTCTCTAATAAAGAAACATATGTTAATGGAAATTTCTCCAGAAATAATTTCTAGGCTTCTTGAAATGTATAGCACAGTAGAAAAGTCTAACGTATTAAATTTGCAGAAAATGAAAGACGGCCTGTTGCTTGCTAGTGTTGTCTTTTTTGTAATTCTTCAAGAATTGCGTATGGTTGTTCTTCCACCAGTTTTTGTTTTTTGTTTTTGCTTTTTTTAAAAACTTTTCTAACATGCTAAATCTTGTGTGTTTAGCATTATGTCCATGTATAAAACACTGTGTTAAATTTATAGGGTTTCCATCGCAGTGGAGCTGGACGTAAACGTTTTGGTCAATGTAAAGGCATTCTTTTATAGATGGAAAATTTGTTTCAGGTTCACAGACTATTCTATAGATTAGAATATAATCTTCCTTTATAAAATTTAAAAAAAAAACATTAGGACAACACATTGCTTCTTCCGACTGAGTAAAATCCTTTATTGTATCAGGTGAATTAAAATCATGTAATTCATCAGTTTCGGCCAGTTGTTGTTTTGAAGGCTTTCGGAATTCCTTGCATTCGGCAAAAGAGACGGTTTTCTTTTTACTTTTCTTTTTTTTTTTTTTTTGAAAGTATTGTAGGTATTGGATGTAAGTCCCAATTCGGTTTGTTTCGTTTTCCATTGAAAATAAATTTCAGAATTTTTTATACAGAGAAGTGAATTTTTTGTAGTAAAATATGATTGACCAATTATATCCATTTTCTACGAGATCGGATTTTCGAAGAGGAAAAGAAAATGTCGATACTTTTTCACTGTTAGTAACATATCCAGTAGAACAGCATAATGGAACACATTTGTTAACTATGTTTGTTAAACAAAATATCACTAAAAAAATGTATCTTTAAATGGAAAGGACTATGAGGTAGAAAATTAATCTAATAGTGTAATTGTACGTTGTTAAATTACGTGCTAAGAGTTCAATTTTTAAAATTACCTCCCTTTTAGATTAGTAATATTCTAAGCGACCATTCACATCTTTTGTTCACTGTACCTCGACCTATTAGAATTTAGCTTTTTATGTAACATGTGGGGTCGTGCAATATTAGTTGACCATGGTCTAACTAATTTTAATTACCATTTTTAAATTGTTGTGTATATTTGTTTTTTTTTACATTCATAGATTCGTTATTTTCATTTCTATAGGGCTGTATTTTCCCAGTACAATATGAGTAGCAATTGCAATGGTTTATTTTATATCTACCTGCTTCAGAATTATTATTGTTATGCATATTTTTTGTTCATAATAGTTTTTTATGTGGTTGAATAAAATCATTTATATATATATATATATATATATATATATATTCCAATTTAGTGTGTGTGTGTGTGTGTGTGTGTGTGTGTGTGTGTGTGTGTGTGTGTTTAAGAAATGAAAACTTGGTAATCCGTATGGGTTAGTCCCAAGGCCAAAATTGAGAGCTCAATGTAAATTTTCATTTCATTTTTTCGTTTCACCTTTTCCAAGTGATGTCTTAAGATCCGGAGTATTTTTAAAAAATTCCTCTCTGGTGAAATAAACTATTTCCTTTAATGGAGCTTTAAACTGTTCTGTTTGTCTTTATATATATATATATATATATATATATATATATATATATATATATATATATATATATATATAATTTAAAATCGAGGAACTTTAGAATGTTATTGGTCCTGATCAACTGACTTTTTAGAACTTCCAAAATAGTCGTAATGTAACTTCTGTATCGTTTTCTATAAGTAATTCATGATTATTATTTCCATGAACTTTCCTGGTTTGTACCTAGACTTTATACATTTAAGTTCAGTACTAGATTGGCGATAAGGTTTCATTATTTTATAATTGAATTAACTAGATGTAAGTTCTATGCTAAAAGTTTCTTTTAGCCCACTTTTCTCGTGTGGATCTCTCTTCCGGCTTCTTGGTTCCCTGTTCATTTTAATTTTCAAAAATGTAAATCCAATGTCAATCGTTATTTTCTCTCTTCTCAATTTTTGTAGTTCTTTTAATTTTTCACTCACACACTCACACACACACACACACACACATATATATATATATATATATATATATATATATATATATATATACACACACACACACACACACAGACAGAGAGAGAGAGAGGGTGATTGAAAAATAATTTACTATTTTAAAAATACTTATAATTGATTTATTATCTATAATCGTAATGAGAAAACATATAGCATGAGATTTTATTTAAAAGTCAATAGGAGCACTAGTTCCTCGAGCCGCTCCGGAATCGTGTCAACCGCTTTCATCAGGAAGACATAACTTCTTGTGTTCGCCCTTCAAGTTCTTCCTAAGTTTTAGTTTTGTATAATAGAGTCGCGCCTTTAACTAAACCCAAAGATAAGTTAAGTCAGGTCTCCTTTTCAATCACACTGTAAAAAGACGCGCTGACTTGGAATTAATGTTTGATAAAGATATTTGACATTATTATTACAGGTTTTAATTCAATTTAGCATGTTATAGCATTTTGAAAAGCGTAGTCGAAAGCATGGAGCAGCCAATGAGGATTGAACTCACTACTCTGTCATAACTGATCGAGCGAGACAAGCTTGGTAACCATAAAACCACTTCGAAGGGTCCCAAAAATAGCTTGTTATAAGTTGACAACTGGTAATAATCTTTGAACCGTGAACTCGCTCGCTACCAACAGGACTATTTAACGAACTTCCTAAACTTTCCTCTATGACACGTCAGTCTTAAATATACAGGGTTTTTCCGAAAGTCTTGTCAAAATATATATATATATATATATATATATATATATATATATATATATATATATATATATATATAAATTTTCTATTTTAGATGGCTACCATGGAAATGATGGTGTTCATACAGACCTTCTTGATGTGTGACAGCGTGAATGAAAATGAATAAACCGAATTCACTACGTGCATTACTGTATTACTTGTTCTTATATTGTTCTCATTTCATTTTAGCAGGGGTAACAAGACTTTCGAACCACCCTATACAATATATAGTTCAGTATTTATATAATCGCAGATAAAGCTATTCAGATATTTTAGTCAAATAATTTGATAGATTTTAGTGATGAGAGTGAGAGATATAAACACTAACTTTAATTCCAACTGCTAATATTTAGTTAAAATATCAAATAGTCTTTAAAAAGTCTATCAGCAAATCATGCATTCTCTAAAACATGCAAGATAATTTCTGCCCATTTGAATGCTAGACATTATTGTTGTGTCTGTAGACGTTTATATCTATATATATATATATATATATATATATATATATATATATATATATATATATATATATATATTTATTAAAGACATTTTTATTTATGTTTAACGTTGTTATTTTATAGATACAAGTATTTAAGCAAATGCTCTGTTTATGATAAACAGTATTAAATAACATTTACCGGCCTGAATGTCCGAGAAATTTTCATAGAAAATATTCGTTCATAGACAGGATTCGAACCTGCATCCTATACGGAACCGTCATATACGCTGACGTGCCTTAACCACTCGGCCACCATGAACCTTATGGTAGACAAGGTCGAATTTACTGTTATAAACTACAATTTTCCATGAATCTCGTACATTCATAACTGCTCTGGCGTATCGAATGTAAACAAATGACGTCATATGTTAAGAAATGGACGAGGTCCGACAATTTATTTATTAAAGACATTTTTATTTATGTTTAACGTTTACCATAAGGTTCATGGTTATGAGTGGTCAAGGCACGCCAGCAAATGCGTTATGGTTCCGTATAGGAATTCGAATCCTGTCTATGAAAATTTTCTATGAAAATTCGGACATTCAGGCCGGTAAAATGTTATTTAATACTGTTTATCATAAACAGAGCTTAAATACTTGTATCTCGTTAAACATAAATAAAAATGTCTTTAAAAATAAATTGTCGGACCTCGTCCATTTCTTAAATATATATATATATATTTTAAACTCTAATCTCGTGGAAGCTCCTTCAAGGCGAAACTTTACAACTGATCTATACCCATAAGTGCGACAATGAAGATGCAATAAAAGACAAGTGATTATGAATTTGATTATCGATTCAACCTAAAGCTATTAAGAAAACGTTAAGTGGTTTTGAAGAATAAAAAGACGATATTGTTTGACAATCTGGAAAATATATTCCTCGCCAATGGATTTCTTCTGGCTTTGATCTCAGCCCTCAAAAAAGAACATGAAAACAAATTCTTCAAAGGCACGGATAAAAATAACCGTTAATTTTTACTCTCCTCACAAACAAATACAACCTCCCCGCACGCATTACACACACACACAAATATGAATTTTACACATACATTTTCTCTTTCTCTCCATCTTTTTTCATCTCACTCTCTTTATCTGTTTTTACAACTCTCTCTCTTAATATATATATATATATATATATATATATATATATATATATATATATATATACATATATATATATATATATATATATATATATATATATATATATATATATATCACGCAAACACGGAAATATGTATGCGTATTCGCACAAACACATCCATAATTGCACACGGACGTTCAAAGTTTTTTTTTGAAATTTTTGCTCTCTTATTTTTATCTGATAATGTTTCATCTTTCCCAAATCGCCTTGAGATCTTCATCTTGTTCTGTGGATGTCTCAGGAGAATGACACAGAAGAAAAAACACAAACACACATGCACACAAACTCACGCACACATAGATAGATAGATAGATAGATAGATAGATAGATAGATAGATAGATAGATAGATTACTATGAATACTATAGTCTGGCGCATGGCCACAATAATGAGAGCCTAGATATGAAATCTGGACGTTTACACTTGTGAAAACGGCTTGCACGTCCAGATTATCATCGCGCTTGGTTAGGAGCTTACACATTTCATGATGTCAAATATGCCACAACGAAATAAATATGGGTCAGATATATTTCGACGTATGAGGGTCAAGCAGATCAGTTCCTAAGAACCGACAGCCCGATATGTCTCATGTGCTGATGTCGAGCATGAGAGATTTGATTATAGTGGTGAAGCCTTTGTGCAGAAGCATCCACACTTTTTGAAGGGCCAACTACAGAGATCTGGTTCAATACGTGCCACAAGGTCCCCTAATGACCCTCCGCAATTTTTTGTTCTTGTAATGACTAGTAAGGTTAGTAAGGCTGTAGAACCCAGTCTGCCTTGCTATTTACCCATAACTGGAGGGAGAAGGGCACTAGCGCGTAAGTGAATGTGATGGATTCGACTGAAATTCGAACTCGGCTTTCCGATTCCTCAAAGCCGCTATGCGTGCCTTCTCTCTCTCTCTCACTCTCTCTCTCTCTCTGTCTTTCTCTCTCTCTGTCTCTCTCTCTCTCTGTCTTCTCTCTTCATCTCTCTCTATATATATATATATATATATATATATATATATATATATATATATATATATATATATTATGAAATGGACAAAATCCGACAATTATTTTAAGACAAATTTATTGTTTAACATTCTTTTAATAGATACAAATATTCAAATGGTGTCTCTGTTTATAATAAACAGTATTAAACATTTACCGGCCTGAATGTCGGAGGACGAATATTTTCTGTGAAAATTTCTCGGACATTCAGGCCAGTAAATGTTGTTTAATACTGTTTATTATAAACAGAGAATTTACTTGAATATTTGTATCTATAAAAAGAATGTTAATCATAAAATGTCTTAATATATATATATATATATATATATATATATTATAATGTTGATATATTTATGAGGGGAAAGTTCTCAATATCGGAGACTGTGGACAGAGATCATCACTTAGGCGTAAAAGTGTCAGTCAATATGCAGTGTGAATTTCTATTAAGACACGATCTATAAATAAATAAATATGATTTAAATTAATTCAAAGATACGTGTATCGGAAGAAGTGACGTCCTATCCAAACTGTTTCCAAAAAGCAGAAGTCGTCGGTAAAGATTATATTCATTACGTAGATGTATTATTATTACTTTTTACGTATATGAGATCTTTTATACCAAGTTTATAATATTACTTCATGTGGTGAAAGATATTTTTAATGCTCTGGGAAAGCAATGTCTCTGGAAAATTGGAAGCCAAATTAATGAATTCAAGAAGCATCAATAACGTGTTGAAATGTGTAGAAATATGAAAAATCACAATAACATCGTACAATCTGTTATGGTGTAGAACCATAGAAAGGTAACACGGACTCGGATATAAGGTTAATTAGTATATTCTCGGAAACGTAGTACAAAGGTAAATGTGAACTGGAGAGTATTTTCTCTCACTAATGTCCTGACTCAGTGACTCTCACTCGGTCTTTCTCTACTCAGAGTTGGTAGACATATTATATAGGTGTGGTAGAGTCCATTTGTAGGTAGCTCCCCACAACACTATCTATCTGTCTGTCTCTCTGTCTGTTTATCTATCTATCTATGTTTTTATATCTCTATCTATGTATCTATCTATATCTGATTCTATCTATCTATCTATCTATCTATCTGTTATGGTGTAGAACCATAGAAAGATAACACGGACTCGGATATAAAGTTAAATAGTATATTCTCGGAAACGTAGTACAAAGGTAAATGTGGACTGGACAGTACTTTCTCTTACTGGTGTCCTGACTCACTCATTCACACGCTCGGTGTCTCTACTCGGTGACTCTCACTCGGTGACTTCCTCTACTCAGAGTTGGTAGCCATATTATATAAGTGTGGAAGAGTCCATTTGTAGGTAGATCCCCACAACACAATCAAAACCAACGCGGGAAAAAATATACTGGTCTCAAAAACAAAAATATCTTTAGGTCACATCTAAACCTTGATCCCAGTAAACTAAAGAATCTCTTAGAAATGGAACATATATCAATATATATCCAGTCAATACAAAATCTGTCTCCAAGCATAAACAATAACAAACCAAGAGATGGAAAAGTTAAGAAAGAATGGCAAAGCTTCACGTGACATGGAGGTTGAACTTTTGAAAATATCTTAACTTCTCTCTGAATTCAATAACAAGTAACTCAATTTCATGAAGGGGGTTTGAGAACAGAAACGCATCTAAAATATGTGGTTTATTAATTCACCCCCGAAACAAAAATTATGACACACAAATCCAAAAGTATCTGGATCAATTTTGGTGAATGTATGAACATTGTCTTATCGAGACTCTCAACGTATAATAAAAGTCAAATGCTCAAAATTCAAGGAAATTGTGATACACGGTTAGGAGATCGTGTATCTTTCGATATATGACTGAGGTAGATTTTTTTCCCGCAGTAGGTTGCCATTTCTTTCTGCGGTAAACCAGGCTGGAGAACCCAGTCTGTCCTGCTATTTACCCATAGCGGGGGTGGAGAGAAGAGGATTCATACCTTTCCCAAAGTTATTAGCATGTAAGTGAATGTAATGGATTCGACTGGAATTTGAATTCAATCAGAGCGTTAACAGGTACAGGACTTGAGAAATCCGTTTTCCTGAAAAAGTGTTTTAAGATTTTATAATTTCAAACGAAATCAGTTGCTCGGT
This sequence comes from Acanthosepion pharaonis, assembly GCA_903632075.3. Classification (NCBI taxonomy): domain Eukaryota; kingdom Metazoa; phylum Mollusca; class Cephalopoda; order Sepiida; family Sepiidae; genus Acanthosepion; species Acanthosepion pharaonis. The sequence goes on along the minus strand of CAHIKZ030002725.1, from coordinate 158,903 downwards.
CAATGAAAGCAAAATGTTTCCTTGTAAAGAAATGGTAAATATTACATAACCATAGCTTCAGATATTTCGAAACCTTAAGTAGAAATCCCATATACAGTCCATAGTTAAAGAAACTCGAAAAGTGGTTGACTCATTGTATTGGCCTCTGGAGACCTTCTACAATGCTCTATCTTTAGAAGAGTCAGATCAGGGCAAAAATGGTGTATTACTGTTATATCTGTAATACTGCAGGCCACTCATCACTTTCAGGTTTTGACCGATCACAAAATGCTTTATAAAGGGAGGTGACGTATTTTCCACCCAAAAGTCAATGTGTTAATCCATAGAGTGAAGTGATCCTCGTCTATAACACATGCCTGATGATGAATAGAAGACTATTCGTAAGTACTAGCATTTTAAGAACACATAAACTGGAAACAACATAGACATCAATTTTATAGGCGAGGATCACTTCACTCTATGGATTAACAGTATTTTAATGCATACATTATACTACTAGCGATGGATGTCGCCAATAATCGCATTAATATTTCTGATTGATTCTATGTGTGATTATTTCTTTATATATATATATATATATATATATATATATATATATATATATATATATATGTATGTGTGTGTGTTTATGTGTGTGTGTGATGTGTATATATATATATATATATATATATATATATATATATATATATATATATATATATATACATAGATACATAGACATTCGACGGCTTTAAAAATAAACTTCTAATCATTGGACATGATGTCAAATTATGGAAAATGGTTCTAGCCAAGAATCTTTTCAGCCCTCCGGAGTGTGTGTGTGTGTGTGTGTTTGTGTGTGTGTGTGTGTAAGAGAAACAAGATTATGCGTACAAATTTATCAAAATATTATAGATCTTTGAAACATCCTTTTCTGTTTCGCTATAGCTGCATGTCACCCTTTTACACATGACGTCACCATGAATTATTTAGAATCCTGGCGCTGAAAAAATCATTTTGGAAAAAATAACATCATTCCCATTTCTGTGTATTAATACTTGTAGAAAAATATAATCCTTTCATTTACCTTGATGAAGTGCATCAGCGGACGAAACGTTGTATTTTTATAGATATATATTTTAGCAATATCTGAAATTTTACACACACACACATAGACACACACACACATAGACACACACACACACAGACACACACACACACACATAAATATATATATATATATATATATATATATATATAGAGAGAGAGAGAGAGAGAGAGAGAGAGAGGCGTACGAATAAATACCTTGAATATATACAAACACTTATTTTATATATATGCATACAATAAATCTATAGACACATCCACATACTATATTTATGATAGGATTGTTTATGAATACATATATACAGGATGGAAATAAAGTCACTATACACACTTACTTGCAATAATAATTAATCAACTGTCCAGAAATTTATTATTATATTGTACTGGGTAACTCTGTTTAATAACGATAAAATGTTATGTTAAACAATAGTAAATTATACTGTTCGAACTGCAAGCCACCTGCTTAAATGCTTTGTTTTTTTCTTATAAGTACTTGTACAGTGACTTTTAGTATATATATATATATATATATATATATATATATATATATATATATATATATATATATATATATATATATATGTATGTGTGTGTATGTATGTTTCTATATATGTATGTATACATACATACATATATAAATATATATATATATATGTTTTTGAACAATAAAAATATTAAGAAAATAAAATCTTCAGACACACTGGGTTGTGTATTAATATATATATATATATATATATATATATATATATATATATATATATATATATATATATATATATATATATCTGTGTGTGTGGGAGAGTGATGAAGAGAGTCACTTGCTTCCGCATGTATATGTATTTGAGCCTGACTCACCTTGGACAAACAGAAGGTAATATTATGTGTTTTATGCATATCTATTGATGTTGTGTGTGTGTGTGTGTGTGTGTGTGTGTGTGTGTGTGTGTGTGTGTGTGTGTGTGTGTGTGTGTCGGGAGGAAATCGTGGTGGAGGGTCGTGCGTGCCGGTTCCTCACACACAGTGCCTATCACACTTCGCGATGTCACCCGAGGGGTTCGCATGATGGGCACGGTGTCCCCGTGGCTGTTAGCCGATGGGAATTAGAGTACAACTTGAGCAACCCGGGATCCGTAGAGAAACGTAGACGTATGTTACGATAGAAGATAATACGTTTAGTCCACTGATTTATTGAGACGTTAACATGGATTGGAAGAGGTGCTGAGGTTGGCGGCGGTCTGGCTTCTAATTGCATAAAGGCGATCGGCAGGTCAACGAAGATATGTTTGGCGGTGGTAGGTTGATTGGCTCAGTGGCTAGGGGGTGTTGAATAGTGCCTTCCGAAGCAGGAGAGTAAAAGATGAAAGTGAATTAACTGATAGTGAAATTTGGTTTCCACAGAGATATCCACACCCTTTGCTTGTTCGTTGCGATTGATTAATCATTAGGGAACTGCTTCGGCGCATGCGTATCAGTTTTATACCATTTTAAGCAACCTTGTCGGTGTATTATATCCAGTTCAAAAAAGTGAATGAGTCTGTGAGGGAGGGAGTAAAGAAGCGAGAAAGAAAGGAAATATGTTGAGAAAGAAAGAAAGAAAGAAAGAAAGAAAGAAAGAAAGAAAGAAAGAAAGAAAGAAATTGAGATAATGGGGTGCCTGAAAGACACAACTTTGAAAGAAAGAAATAATGAAGGTCTGAATGAAGCGAGTGAAAAAGGAATGTTCAGACGGAAATAAATAAATAAAGAAAGAAAGAAAGAAATAAAGAAAGAAAGAAAGAAAGAAAGATGGTCGGACAGAGAGACAGACAGAGAGAAAGATTTACAGAAAGATGTAATTCAGAAGATGGGGCGTATGATATACAAAGGTTGAAAGAAAAAAAAGGTCTGAATGAGTCGAGTGAAAAAGGAACGATCTGAATAGAACAGAAAGAAAGAAAGAAAGAAAGAAAGAAAGAAAGAAAGAAAGAAAGATGTCAGACAGACAAACAGAACGATAGAAAGAAACAAACAAACAAGCAACCAAAAGAAAAAAAAGGAAAAATGAGAATATAAAGCAATCAAGAATAAAGGCAACATGAGGATTAAAATAAATAAATAAGGTTTTGGCGATGGATGTATGAAAGGAAAATGTTAAAAATAAAAAAATATACAAAACTCTAAACAGTAAAAAAGAAGTAATTTGAGAATAGATTGAAAAAGCAAGCAAGAAAGAATTGAAAAAAAAATGAATGAAAGAATTTAATAACAGAAAGAGAAGTGAAAATGCAAAAGGATAATTGAAAAAAGAAGAAAGAAATAAAAGAATTGAAAATAAAATAAAGAACGTATATTATAAGAGAAAATCCAAGCAGAGGAAGAAATAAAGGTAATTACCAACAGAAACAGAAAGACAACGAAAACGAGATAGAGATACAGAAATATAAAAAAAAAATGGTACAGTGAAACACTAAAAAGAAAACAGAAAGAAAAGAAATGAAAACTGAACTCAGGGTTTAAATATAATATATCCTAAGATACAAGGTTTCCAAAGTAATTACATAAAATTTGCATTTTATTAAACTGCAGGGAATAGAAGACAATGTCTTTTCGGGCGCCGTCTCTCTGACTGAGTATCGTATTAAATGGATTCTTTGGATCCCTTAACCTCTGATAATTACCGATGAGTGTGTCTTTTGCGTAAGATTCGGCAGAAAAATTTTATGCCTTCGCTTTGGCCGCTCTATTAGCAGTCTTCCGGGGAATTAAGAGGGCGCCATTTTGATTTTAATAAAGTCCGTCCGTGTCATATATCAACTTAACAGAGTTGTTAATGATGCCCATATATTTCAATGCCGCAACAAACAAGTTTATTTGGCCACCACCCGAACCAACAGCTCGTGCATTTTATTATTCAACTCTATGGAGAAGAGATTTGTGCTATTGTAATAAGACCGATACTTATTCAAAACAATCTAAGTAAACATCAGCAAATTACTTCTTTTTTAAGACAAATATTCTTACTGTTTTTTTTTTAAATATTTTTTGCCTCGTTAATTGACATAAATTCAGGTAAAGCATACCTGTGCCCACTGACTGCAATAAATCAGTGGACTAAACGTATTCCTTGAAAAATACTAAATTTCACCAAATAGAAGGCACGAGAGCCAGTCAAGCTACAGATTTTCTGAATGAGGTGTGTGTGTTATGAATTTAATAGGAGATATTAAATTCCTCTCGAGGAGTTTGTAACACATTATTTATCATCTCTCAGTTGTGTCTCTGTCCTTGGGCAGAGTGCACTTAGGGGCGATTCCGTCAGTCGCAACTGAGGAAAATTATACTGAGAGTTGCCCAACCCTGGGGAACAACTGCTCGAGGCCGCGCCCTCTCATTAGAGAAGGATCGGTCATCGCACCGAGGCCAATGCAACCAACGGTTGCGGGGGCTGCGGGCAATTTTTGTTCCTGGCCCGGGTGTATGTGCTCGGGTCCCCAATTTAAAAAAAAACTTGTGTCACAACTCGTCTTAGTGGGGAGACAGAGTAAATACCTAATAGGAAATAGAAAGATGTGAAAATTACGAAGATAAGGAGCATAGATAACAATTTACCCATGACTTGTAGAGATTTAGAAAAGCATAAACATGGGAGTCTGTTCCACAAAGTAACAGCTCCTGGGAAGAAGAATGAACTTCCTCCTTATGGAATATGGAGGAAATGTGGGTGATTCGACTCCGTTGATGTATCATGTTGAGTCCTTGTTATGAATGTCCGGCGCGGGAGAAGCTGCTAAATAATTCCATTGCACAGTTTGAGAGGACTGAAATGTCTAAGAAACGTAATGAATATCTCAACTTTTATTTGAAGCCTGTGTGAATAAACACCAGGAAGCTACAAATAAATCAACAGCGACCGAAAAATCCCAAACTGCGTCAGCTTACATCTAAAACTGAACCTCTCCAAGATGAAGCAAAAAGCTCTGTGTTTATTTCTTTGACTGAATCATTTTTGAAGCAAAATGCCTAGCACAGTGTCAATGGTATTTTCTATAGTTTTGGTATTTTTTTCATATTTTTATACAAAGATAGACATTATACAGATTTCCCCCCACCCCTATATTTCCCCTTCCAAACTTACTGAGATATATAAGTCTTACGGAAATATATTTTAATAATCTTTTTATTTTATGTACCGTGAACCTTTAATGTTATCGAACATGGTTCTCCACAACATTTTATAATTTGTTGTTTTGATTTTATACTTTATTGTTCTAAGCTTGTTCAGTTCTAAGCGATGTTCTCCCTCCTTACTCTCCCTCACAATCACACAGTGTTTCTCTCTGCTCCGCTCTGAAATATCAGGATATCCTGTGAGTATTAAATTCCCTAAGCCCTCTTTTCTAATTATGCGCTCCCAAAATGTCGACTGTTCCCTTCTAATTCAAAATACAAGAGCACATTTTGTTCGCATTTTTCTTGAAACTTCATTGTTGTTAACGTGTTCCACCAAATTCTCAGCATACTTCTGTAGAACTAAATCGATACTTCCACAGAAAGCGCTACATTCCCTGGTCCCGTCGAGGCAAACCTTCACAGCAAGAACACGCCATGCTATTTACATAATAGCAAACCAGCCATATTTTCCACGTGTTCTAATCGGTAAATTCCGCTCGAATATAACATTCTCCCGAACCACTGCTCTGTTGAACTGACTCTCAAGAGGATGTTTTCCTCCTCACTACAATCTTAACCTGTTCAAGGCTAGAATTAACCGTTATCTTCGCCTCCTTATCCGAGCAAATTGCCTCCTAACCTAACCCTATACTTTGAGGACGGGTGTGAGTTTGAGGCCCAACAGTTTTTCAAGGCACGGTGCTTCATCGAGAGGACCTCCGTTCATCCCGAATGCTGATAGTTCGGGATAGATCTGTGATGATGAATGTAATTAGCTTGGTCTTCGAGGCATTGAATGTAACCAGCCAGATTTTACCCAATATGGTTGCAAGACCGGAAGACAGATCAGTCGTCAATCTCTGACTATCGAGAATTTAGTTGTGCACACGTATAATCGGCATAGATATTTATAAATGTTCTTAGATTATTCATGTAGATCAAAAAAAGGATTGGTTCGAGGAGTGACCTTTTGAGGACGCTTCCGTTGATTGCTAGGGATCCGGGGAACTGGCCATTAATAACGACCTTCAAGGACCTACATGTTAGGGAGGCCTTTGAGATATATAGTGTTATGGTTCTCGAATTGTGATTTTTGTCAAGAGCCTCACTGAGTCTGTGAGTGGTGGTAGTTAGGGCGCCAGTGGTAGATCGGGTCGACTGAAATACATTCTGCTTGATACTGAAAAGTTTATTCATTTGTAGTGGCTCGACGACCTTATTATTTCATATGGCCTCAAAAAGATTGCTGATAATACAAAGGACAGGGATGTGTCTGTAATGGATGGGGTAAGATTGTATACTCGCGTGCTTGAAAACAAGGAATTCACTCGACACTTTCCACAGGCTTGGAAAGGATTTCTCCATCAAAAAGCGGTTGAATGACTTTGCTTGAATTGGGCATAATTCCGTGTTGATGTTCTCAAGGACAACCACTGGAATTTCGTCTAAACCAGTGGATTTCTTAGGGTCAGGTCTTTCGATAAGTCTAGCGACTTCACGTGCTATAATGGTAATATTACTGAAATCGTGCTCAGTGAGACGAGGGAACTTGTGGAGCGAACAGTCTTTGTCATCTAACATTGAGTTCGAGACGAAGATGGAGGCGAAGTGGTTTGCCTTATCCGTCGAGGAAGTTATGACATTTGGGCCATTTTTAATTGTGGACACGGCCGCTTTAACCCTGTTCTTGATTTGGTTGGTTCTCTTCCAGAATTCACGAGATACAATTTGTTTCTTTTCAACCTTGGTCTGGACTGCGTTTTCTAGAACTTTTTTTGCAGCGATTGGTCAGTTCTAAATGCAGTGAGGGCCGAAATACTTCGCTCCTTGCGATAGATTTTGAAGTAGTCGTTTCGGTTATTTGTGCCTGCAGCGTATTCAAGGGTGAACAAGGGTAGACTGTTTTTTTTTTGGGTTTTTTTTTTGGTTTCTTTTTTTGGTTTTTTTGGGGGGTTTTTGCTGGAATTTTTGGTCGAGCATAAAACTCTCCATTCAAAAAAATGATCCAATCTATAAAAACTTCTATATTGGTTTGATGTTGATATCTCCAATTCAAATTTCGCATTTTTATTTTTATTTTCTCTTGCTGAAAAGAATACTTTTTTTCTCTTATTACAATTGATGCCTCGTCACTTTTTATCGCTTTCCTTCCCTACCTTGATAAGGTGAATTGTTAAATTACAATTTGTTGGTAAATCTTGTATTATTTAATTAAGAGCTAAGTATTTGGTAAAAGTTAAAATATTTTTCACTTTTCAATATTATAAATTATTTTCATCACCTTTATTTTATTCTTATATATAGTTCTAATATATAATATATACTTATATATAATTTTATATACAGTATATACTAACACATATTAATATATTCTCATATATAATTTTTATATATAATATATGCTTATATATATTCCTTATATAAAATAAATATAAGAATATATTATATTCTTATATTTATTTCTTATATATAATATATTCTTATAAGTCTCATAATATATACTTATGTATATTTAATATATTCTTATATATAATTTTTACATAAACTATATTCTTATATATATTTCCTTATATATAATTATACAATTCTCATATATAATATTTTCTTAAATTTAATTCTTATATATAATATATACTGATATATAATGTATTTTTTCTATAATTCTTTTCATAAAATATTCTCATGTACAATTCTTATATATAATTGTCCGAGAAGGTTAGGGAAATTTCTACGCCTGATCCAAATCCCAACATTTGAATAAATGAACAACTATCAGAATTTGTTTTTTTAAAGGTCTTCGTAATGCAGCCGAGAAGTTTAGATAAACGAGTATACATTAGATTAACTGGTCCGTTCGTAAAAAAAAAGTAATTTTTTTTTCTTTGAACAATGTTTGTAGATAATACCTGATTAGACTTTCCTCTACCAATTAATTTTACTAAGATCGAAAAAAATATTAATTTTATCATTTTAGAAGCAGGATTCCGTTCATCATCATCATCACAATATATATATATATATATATATATATATATATATATATATATATATATATATATAAAAAAGGAAGAGGTTATATAGTTCCAACGAAAGAAAAGTATCTATATTAAAAAGAAGAGAGAAACCGCAAACGTTTTTGGCTGTAATGTGGATTTTTTTTTAATATTATACTTTATTTTCCATAATTTGCTACACGCGTTTCTGGTCTCGCGACCGTCATCAGGCAAATGGTGGAGATTTCTACATATTATTTTAATTATTTTTTTTCTTACGTTTTACGATGTTAAATATTCTCCATATGAGACATTGTCTTTTTTGTGTGTGTTAGTGACCCAAGTGTCTTTCTTGGACTGGCAGTGACATTTCTGCGTGAAGGGTTATAAAACAATTAAGATGGTGCGTGAATATCAGTATTCTTATCTTTTAATGACCCCTTAGTGTTCTTAGATCTATTTCCACTTTTGTGTATTTTTGTAAGATATATATATATATATATATATATATATATATATATATATATATATATATATAAATGTTGTGTGTGTTTTGTGTGCATGTGTGTTTAGGAAATAGATTAAGTATTTTTTTTAATTTATTTTGTTTAAACATTATTTTGATGGATACTCATATTCAAGTAGAAGATCTGCATTTTAATTAAACAGTTTTTTTTTCCAACTGCATCTTTCCGGACTGATTATTCGAGAAATCTTGACGATAAAAAAATTAATATTTGCTGACTCTGACAAATGTCGTACGTAGAGAGGGCGGTCTTAAATATTCTAATTTACAAAATATATCTCACTGAAATTATTCCGTTTTTATTTCTGATGTAATGGAATAACCAGTCACTCCCATGAAGGATTGCACTATAGGTAGTAAGTACCTATAAAGTCAACCGTCTACGAGTACCGTAGTATCTACCTGGTGTTATGTATTTATTCCCTTTGCATGGAATATAGCAGTGGCGACGAGGATGTTTGAAAACGAATTCACACGAATATAACATAGCGGACTTGTTAATTGGGTCTTTCATTCGTTATTTACTTTTATCTATTTCGATCTTAATGGATACGTTCATTATCTTTTAATAGATATTCATTTTTTAAAAATTAATTCCACCGTTAAAAAGGTTACTGCGTTTAAAAACTCGTTGGATAACAACAATAACGTTTATTGAATATCCTGAAATCATTAATGAAGAAAAAATATAATTCCTTCAGGTTTGTTCATTCAAATATCTCATCAACATTTTTAGGAGGATATATTCCGCACATGATTGCATTCTTTCCTTGGTAATTTTCAACGTCAGTACAGATAAGGTTATTTTTTATGTGTCTTGTCCCTTCAGGAAGTGCGCGATCATAGCTCTCCCCGACATTCTATCCTTTGGAGCTCTAAGAAGTGTTTCCCTTAGTCTTCTTCTCAGTTCATTCTTTACTACCCATTTACAAAAGCTCATTCGCTAAGTTTAATTGATGTTTTCCTTTTGCTTTTAACAAGTCCTGTGAGCGTCAATTCCTCCAAGCCCTCTTTCTTCCTTACGCCCCCCACCAAATTACATATGTCTCTTTCTGGTTGTAATTGCATTTGTCTTTTACGCTCCAATTGTCCTCTTTGTTACCCTGTTCCGTCCCTGGTATAAGTAGTATCCATCTGTAGAATCAAATCTCTGATGCAGCAAGTCTCCTCTTCATCATATGACGTATTCTTCTGTGTTCGTATAGGATTTTCGAGTTTCTCTTAAGCCCTTGCGCTTAATTTAAACTTAGGATATAAAACATCTATTAAAGAATAACATATAAATTTTTTTAAAAAATGACGAATAACCTTCGATTGAGCAGATAATATTCAGTTGACGAGCTCGACTTTAATTTTTGAGGCACTCGTAAAGGCCCTCGGAAGAGCGTCCAGAAAGTTACTACATCACGTAAAAATTCACGGATGATGAAATTACAGCATTTGTATGAACGTTAAGATATCCGATGAAAGTGCTGCGAATTTGAAAAGACTTACAATCTATTTGTCCCCAGCACTGACATCAAAATATCTCGAATGTGAAAATTATAACAATAAATTTAAAACCCAAAACATTTGACGTTTAAAATTTAAAGGGATCCCTCAGTTCACACGAGATTACTAAATCTCTTTTTTAATAATATGCACAATAATATATATTTTTTGTCTGTAACGTATGTAATATTTTACTATAGTAGATGATAGATCCCACCGGATACACCCTGTGACAGTTTCTTTGCTATGACAATGAAAAAAATCTACTAAACTGCATATGACGTTGGAAGGTGAAATAGTCGGGACAAGTTAAACACGAATAATTTTTAAAGAGTCACATATGAAATTGTGTAAATGGTAATAAAGACTAAACACAATATGGATATCATATTTTACGGCCTGGCTGAACATGTTTAATAAATAAACAAACAAAGACGGGTAAGGCTATTTCGCTGCCCTAGTAGAACACAAAATAAAATTAAAAGGAAACGAGAAATACATTTGTTGAATATGGTGTTTATAAAGGGTGTTTCATTAAGAGGGATCAAAATCAGCAAATAAATCAGTGTTTTTGGTGAAAGTTTATTTATGTCTCTAGTGGATCCTGTCATGTGACAATTACGTGAGAAAAATAATATCACCCAAATGTCCACCAAGGCTACGGCGGCACACCACCACTCGATGGTCAAAATTTTAGATGACGTCTCTGCATAGTTGCTCGTCGATCTCACTAATATGCCTTTTGAATGGCTGTTGCCTTGTTGGCATAGACCTTAATTTTGAGATGATCCCCAAAGGAAGAAATCTAAAGCTGTCATGTCGCACGATGTTGGTGGCCAATTGACTTCACTGTTTCGAAAGACGATGCGACTTGGAAACTCCAATAAAGCCATTTTTGCATTGGTTGTGTGACAGCCGTCCTGTTAAAACCACAAATCTTCGACACCCATAGCATTCAATTCAAATTGAAACTGCCAAAGGCTTAAGTTGTTAAATCTGAAAGAAGAAAAAAATTAGACACTTAAAATTAATTCACATTTAAATTCTGTCCAAGTCATTGGAACACCCTTTATTTGCTTAGCATAGGATGATTCATTTTAATTTATATGAAAATTTGTTAGTTTATTTAATATCCCAAATTTTTTTTAAATTATTATTTTTAATACAATTTCCTTTCAAAATATAGATGTTCATGGCCCTCCACAGACTCCTTTTACTTTATTATCACTGAATTTACATGTAATTTTGGGAAATATGCATTGGTAACCTCTCATGGTTTTGTATTCAGAAATCTCTTTCTTCTAGATTGGGAAATATCCAAGAAGGAAAACCAGAAACAATTCGATAGCTGTGGATAAAATATAGTTTAAGACTTTTCTAGGCCGGAATTTAAATTTAGTTTACTGAATGTACGTCTCACGTCAATAGCCCATACACCAGTAGTTCACAAACTTTTTCCTCTGGGCCAAAATTTATGTGATTAAATTTAAAAATTAAAAAAAACTGAACAGGCGGAGGGTTAAAGAGAGATAACTGCTGATTCAATGCCAGAACATTATCATTGATAACTCTCTCCTCCAATTTGAGGATCGTAGTTACTATATTCTTGAAACTTGATATAATGCAAAAATATCACAATGTTAAAATCGGTCAATAATTATTTACAACTGTTTATACTGGGACTCATGCATACAATTACAAGTAATCCATAATAATATTCAAAATTTTTAAACCATATTTTTTTATGGCTTGTGAATTTTTTAAAATGTTTGCAAATTTTTGATTGTCTTTCAATCATTCTGGTGAACCTGCTATCCTCTTCCGCAGAACCTTTCAGACGAGACCCCCCGTTTGAGAATCACTACCTAGACTAACCTGTATCTTTATATATATATATATATATATATATATATATATATATATATATATATATATATATATATATATCACGACTATTTTTATATAACCCTTTGAGAATCACTACCTAAGCTAACCTTATTTTTATATATATATATATATATATATATATATATATATATATATATATATATATATATATATATATATATATATATATATATATATATATATATATATATATATATATATATATATATGTTTTTATAATAAAAAGTGAACATGGTGTAAAACACTTAGTCTGTTTCATGCTATATGCAATCGTCAGGCCTGACGATTGCATATAGCATGAAACAGACTGTCGCCTTCTAAGTGTTGACGTCTATGTTCACTTTTATATTTACACACGCTCTATCTCTGGTATTGAGCATTTTATCCCATAAATATAGCACACCTTAAGACTATATTTTTTCAGATATATATATATATATATATATATATATATATTAGTCTCAAAATGTAAACATTGGAATGCTTTACTACTTGAATAAAAAGCAAAACATTACCCCGGTTTATACTTGTATCAGAAAGTAACCACTTAGAAGCTAATCGTACTTTATTTATTTATTTTGGGATGATGCGTTCTAATAATCTACTAGGAATGTAATTAGCAGATTCTAAAACGAGCTAACCGTGTGTTTGACATTTTTATTGTCATACTGAACCTAATCTAAGAATAAAGAAGAAATAAGTTAATATCGTAATAATGGAAAAGTATTTTGTAACTATTTTAAAAGATAAGTAATATATATATATATATATATATATATATATATATATATATATATATATTATTATTATTAAAATATTATTATTATTTATATTCTAAAATGTTATTTAATTTCAAAATGATACATTATTTAACTTTATTTTTGTTTTTCCCAATAAGATAATGGCTATTTTTTTGTTTGATTGGTTTATATCCCATTTTTATTTCAGGAACTTGGTTTAAGCTAGAGAGAGAAAGAGAAGAAGGGCAAGAAAAGCGATCTCTCCGTAACACACATATTAACTCTCTGACAATGGGGATTGCATTGAATAGCTGTATTGCGCTACTTTAGCTGAACGTGTGGTGACATGGCTGTCGTTGGATATGTCCCGTGACCGATTATGTCAGAATATAAGTCCAACCTGCGACAAACACTTCACCTAATAAATGAATAAATAGGAAAGGAAATCGTTAATCCTACTGTTTAAAAAATAACGAGTAAGGCGACAGACAAGGAGAATAAAAAATAGTATAAAATATCGGTAAGTTAAAAGAAGTGCTTGTTACCCCTCCCCTGAAAAAATTAATGAATGTTGTTCTTGAAAGCTGGATAAAATAATTTGTAAAACAATAATTTAATTACCAAGTGGGATAAGACAATAACGAAAAATAAAATTAGCAATAGAAAAAAAGTTAAGCTGATCTTAAGTTAAAGTGACAATGTTCTCTGGGAAATGAAAAAAAACTTTGGGTTCAGACTTATAATAAAATGTTATGACGGTGTCTGTGAGTATAGGAAAAAAAATTCAGTTAGAATTTCTGGTATGAAGAGCTATCATTATTAGTATTGTTAACATACGGACTATTGACCTCAGCATTGTTTTTGTCAAGACGTTTCTAGCCTTGGGTTCTCCGGCCTTCTTCAGCTGCTCCAGGCACAATAATCTAGCGTAGTAAAGCGCTGGTTCGTGAATTTGTTGATATTTCTATTGTGAGTTTATTCCCTATACTCGGACAGTGCGTACTTGGACGTAGTGGAAAGGGTTCAGCAATAGTAAAAACCTTTTCGAGTTAACGCTTGAAAAGATTATATTGAATCAATTGTTAAGCCTGCTGCTAGAAAAGCTGGTTCAATGTGTCGTACTAGACAATTTTATCATCAGAATCTATATTTTATATTATAAGTTTACCATTCATACTTGTTTTGAATATTGCTGCCATATCACAGCTGGTCTTCCTGTTATATAATTAGAAATTCTTGATAAAATCCGAAGAAGAATCTGCAATGTTAATGATTCAAAACTGGCATCTTAGCTTCTGTCACTTTCCCATCGCCGTAATGTTGCTTCTTTGTGTCTTTTCTATAAATACTTTCATTGTAACTGTTCTGATGAACTTTCCTTTATGGTATTCCCCAACAAACAAATTGTACATATGGGAAATAGTTAAGACTTCATACAAACTCTGAGGTATTATAATGACTGTAGTTTCGTAAGATACATCTATTTGATGCTTTATTACATACCATCAGTGATGTTTCTAGCCAAGGTTCATTAGGGGTTTCGGGTCTTTCAAAATCATACCCTCTCACCGCGTTGACCCAGCCGATACCGATCGGGTATCGACTTCTGTACCTTCCGTTGCTCCATTTTTTTTCCATCTTCTAAACTACACACCATGCAACTCTTCTTGACAATTCATTATCCCTTCCTTGATGACTTCCGGTTCATCAGCAATGTTTGCTCTTTCATAAAAAAGGAAGCGATCATAGCCACAATTTCTAACTGATCAGAAATAATGATAAGTAAGAATGTATTGTTTCGGTGTAAGGAATACTGTCGTATGTTTGGGTCTGTAATTGTGGCTAGCTAAGCTTAATTACAAAACAGAAGAAAACCAAGTTTCCCTATCTCTCTCTTTGGCTCTGTGCCACATTTTTGTAGTTTTTTCAAAATAAATATCACTTTCCTCTGTGGTACCAAGACTTTATGAATTGAAACGTAGTACTAGATCGGCAGCAACATAGCATTATTTTACAGTTGAAATGGCTTGAAAGAACCGTAAGTTCTGTGCTAATAAGTTTTTTCTATCGCATTTCTAACTTGTGGAACTCTCTTCCAGCCTGTTGCTTCCCAGTCAACTTTGAAGTTAAAAAATATAAATGCAATATCAATCGTTACCTTCTGTCGTTTTAATTCCTGTTCTTTTATTTTTTTTTAACTCCTTAATAGTGTTTTTTTTTAACTCATATTCTCTAACACTAAGTAAACGATTACGTCTTAGCCTTGTTTGAGGTGAAATGATAAAAAAAAACTGAATAGTATTAAATAAGAACTACATAAGATAGCCCTACGCATGGACAGCGTAACAAGGACAATCTACCACCGTAGATTAAATAAAGTGTTCAGCTCGAAATTCCCTGGAGATTATCCAGATCAACATGCTCCTGATGAAGGCCAGACGTTACAACGGCTGAAACGTTGTAATATTAAAAACAAAGATAAGGATAATATTCTGCATGTAGATAATGTAAATAAGGAAAAACAATATTAAGAGCTTTGAGATTCAAACGAATCGGCGATCCGAAACGGGAATTATGGACACGATGGTTCTGAATGAAGGAAAATGCTGCCAAATCATAGCTGCCTATTCCAGTCAGTGACATGGTAAATATGAAAGGGTCGTGGACGTGGGGAGATTATTAAGACTTTGTTCGTTACCTGCAAAATGTGTTGGATGTTCTAGAAATTAATCCCCATAATCACTGAAAGAATGAAAATTGTTCCAACGATCTTTGCATAGATCGGACCCAGAACCATCACCAATCATGATGAACAGACGTTTCTTTATGGAGGCTGCCTTGAGCGTCTGTTGGAACTTAAACTCAGCCTAGAACTCAAGTGCATGTGGTACATACAATTCATCGCTAAAGATGATGTTTCCTGTACAGCTCCAGCCAGTACCTGACCCCTCCTACTATCCTTTACCTTTGCAAGAGACAGATCAGATCAAAAATGGAGTACTGTTGTCATGTATGGACATGGGCTGCCCAGTTTTCTCTTTCCACACTTGATAGCCCAAAAGCGTCCCCGCGTCCATCTAGGTGACATTATGTTCCACTCTCCAACTCATTTCTCAAGACGAGACATCACAAGCTACTCGCTGTTCTATCGCTATTTCCATGGAAAATGTTCAGATGAACTGCACTCCTGAGTTTTACCAGGTTTTTTTTCTTTAGCTAAGACCCGCCATGCCCTGCACATTGTAGCGAATCACCCTAAATCCCTTCGTACTAGTTTCCTGAGATGTAAGTTTCACTCGAGCTGCTTCTTCCCACAAACCACTGCCTTGTGGAATCATCTCTCAAGAAGTTGCTTCCCCGATCACTAAAAAAATCTTAACATGTTCAAGTCTAGGATTAACGGTCAAATCAGCTTACGGTCAAATCACGCTGAAACACCGGTTCTCGTTCGATCACCGAAGTTAAGCATCGTAGAGCCAGGTCAGTAGTTAGATGGGGGACCGCTTGGGAACACCTGGTACTGTAAGCCCCCAAAGTCCAACCCTTACCTCACAGTCGGTGGGGGGTGTAAACGGTAGTGTCAGAGCTATGCCGCCCGGAACTTCGTAGGGCCACCCAAGGCAGACAGGTCTGACACACACGCCGGCTAACAAGGGCTCTGGTGAAAATCCAAGGAGCGTCTGCATCGGTAACCGGCGGCTTCTGGTCGTTCCTGTCTCTGCGTCTGTGGGAATCCCGCGGCAAGCAAGAACGTTATTCGAGTAGGCCTGGGTACCCTACTTCTGTAATTTATCCCAAGAATCTTCTTCTCATAACAGGATAGGCCTGGGTACTCTACTTCTGTAATTTATCCCAAGAATCTTCTTCTCATAACAGGAAGAAGCCGGCTCAATCAGCCCAGGGTGAATGCCGCATCAGTACAGTACAGTATGATTAACCGTCGACTTCCACATATATGCGCGGACCTTTTCTAAACTCTGTGAGCGTACCAAGAAAAATCTTTGAGAATTTTAGACAATTGCTAATATTTGGTATCCCGTGACTGTCATCATTAACCTTTCGAACTAGGAGGCATATGTAGTGAGATTTCAAACTAAGGCAACGTCGATAGTTACGAGAATACTGATAAGTTACTGGAAAGTTATGGAGATATTCTCTCATTCGTTACACAACTTCGGTATACATACAGGGGTATCAAATATCCTAATAATTATACTAACTAGACAAACATAAAAGAACGTCTGTTCATCACGATTGGTGATGGTTCTGGGTCCGATCTATGCAAAGATCGTTGGAACAATTTTCATTCTTTCAGTGATTATGGCGATTAATTTCTAGAACCTCCAACACATTTTGCAGGTAACGAACAAAGCCTTAAAAATTTTCCCCACGCCCATAACCCTTCTTTTTTACCATGTGTCTGACTGGGATAGACAGCCATGACTTGGCAGCATTCCCTTCATTCATAACCATCGTGTCAATAATTTCCGTTTAGAAACGCCGTTTCGTTTGAAGCTCAAAGCTCTTAATATTGTTTTTCCTTATTTAAATTAACTACATGCAGATTATTATCCTTATCTTTGTTTTGAAAATTTCAAGGTTTTCTTATTTGAATTTTTTGATGAATCTTAATTCTTCAGTAAATGATTGAATAAACTCCTGGCGAGATCTGAGACAGAAAATTATCCTTAGAAATTTCCGTATCCCGTCAATAATCATTTGAGTTTAACAACTTTAAGAGAATATTACAATAACAATAATAATTATGAATGACGGTCGTTATTTAAGAAGTGGGTACAACTGAAAAGAGTTGAATTTGATAACCGTTTCCATTTCACTGAAACAGCAAATAAACAATTTCTTTCCTTCTTTCATAAATGTTCTCAATGAAACCAAGTAGCGACTTTGATATGTCTTATATATATATGAAACATTTCCTCTCAAGCAAGGCAATAAAGCCACTAAAACACAAGGTGCTACTGTGTGTTAGAAAATATGAGAAAAACTACTATTAAGAAGAGAGAACAATAAAAGGACACGAATTAAGAAGACAGAAGATAACGATTGACATTGCATATAAATGTTTGAAGGTTAAATTTGACAGGGAATAAGAATCTGGAAGATAGTTCCACACGAGATAAATGCGACAGAAGAAACTGTTAGCATAAACATTACGATTACATCTAGCCATTACAATTTTAAAACGATGTGACCTTGACGCCCATAATGCGCTTAAATTCATAAAGTCTTGGTACCAACAAGGAAAATTAAACAAAATAATAACCATGAAATTACTTATAGAAAAGACACAGGGTAGCAACATTAGGGCGATGAGCCGAGATGCCAAGTCAGGATCAACAATATTGCCGTTTCCTCTTTGAATTTTATCAAAATATATATATATATATATATATATATATATATATATATATATATATGGGAAAGAAAGAAAGAAAAGAGAAAGCAAGAAAAAGGTAAAATTCGCGTGATAATCAGAATACCGTTTGTGTCTAGTAATCCGACGTTTCCAATAAAAGTTGATTTACATGTAATGGTTCTGCAGAAATATTTAGTGCTGAAAATAGCCTTACAGCCCAAACGCATTTTAACACGTGCCTGAAACAAATTTATTTGATGGCGAGATGCTGGCCTTTGATATAAAGTGTTTCTAAAATTTTTAAGCGTTTATTTTTTATTTTTTTGGATTTTTTTTTAAATTGGATTAATGCTCAGAAGTATTTGAAACATTACGCATAATTTTGGCAGGATTCTTTAAAAGTTTCCACTTGTCACCAAACAGCAAATTCGATTCTTCGCAGACATTCTCTATCTGTTTTATTTAACATATATAACATATATGCAGACATGAAGGTGGTCTAGCATGATAGCTTTCAAAAGCACACAAATGTATTAATGGTAAGGGGCAAGAGTATTGCATTATACAAACTGTCAAAATGACTAGTCATCGCATGTTTAGAAAATCCGAGCTTGTACCTGAACTAATACACTGGCTCCCAGAGCAGCAAAACTAACAAGTTACTGCATCATGCAGCAAGAATACAGATAGGTTGATCGATAAATTCATGCGGGTTGTACATATATGTGATCTGGCATGTGTACCCACGCGTATGTATATGCAATTACATCAATAGACTTATGTATCTTGGATTGTATAATTTGGCACCGACGTATTCAAGCGAGGTAAATGTATGCGTATGCAGGCTTGATATGGTGCGGAGGAAAACATAAATCTGTCACTGTAGCGAGTTGTTTGTACGACAGCAGGTTTGAATTGCGCGCATCCGGGCTAAGAAGGAACTAAATGAATAACTATAACAAAA
Source organism: Acanthosepion pharaonis (assembly GCA_903632075.3). Taxonomy (NCBI): domain Eukaryota; kingdom Metazoa; phylum Mollusca; class Cephalopoda; order Sepiida; family Sepiidae; genus Acanthosepion; species Acanthosepion pharaonis. The sequence goes on along the minus strand of CAHIKZ030002725.1, from coordinate 139,669 downwards.
GAAAGAATTCATATCCTCTTTGAATAGTAAAGACATTGCCATTCCTTAAATATTGACTTATTTGCTGAAATTATTAATCCGGAAACCTCTGGTCCTAATGTTTTCGACATCTATATTTACCTGTTCGTACCGGTTCGCACGAACCGATTTTAAAGCTGTATTAATAGCCGACATAATAGCTAAATAGGTAATACCGTTGTTGTAAGTTCTGCAGAGGCTGGAAGAGGGTTTTCAGTGATGAACATAATTTTTTTGTGACAAAAGAAATCTTCTTGAAGTTAAACATTTGGGAAAATCTTTTAGTCATAAATTTGATAGGTCTTCCATTGAATCTTTAGGACTGCAGCGATTCAATTTGAATCTGGCGAAGAAACTATAACAAAACGGGGGACACTAGAAATATGATTAGAACAGAATTTCAATCAGGAAATATCTTAATAAATAAATGTTTCCTATTAAATTATCAAAAAGTTTTCATTGCTTTTTATACTATAAAGTGAATTGTTTTCATTCTTGTAGTAAAAACAAAATGAACAAAATAGTTTTCTAAAGATTACTTGCCTTTATAGACCCGATTTCTGGAAATTTTAGATGTCTTTATAAAATATATATATATATATATATATATATATATATATATATATATATATATATATATATATCTAAATAAATAGAAATAAAGAACATTAAATACAGTCTATTTCATGCTATAAAATCGTCCAGCCACGATTGCGTCTAGCCTAAAACAGACTGTCGCCACTAAGTTTTGACTTCTATGTTCACATTTATATTTACACACGCTCGATCTCTGATATTGAGCACTTTATCCCATAAATATAGCACCTCTTAAGACTACATTTCTTCATATATATATATATATATATATATATATATATATATGAGAGGTTTCATTACATTCATCTGAATACTTGTCTATTTAATATCTAATTTCCAGCATCCAAGTGAGATGATGCCAAATCGAACCAAAGTTCCGGATAAACATTCCAAAGTTCTTTTGTTTTCTTTTGTTTTTTATTCTTGTTAATTGTTCCTTACCAGTAATTAAATACTGTCACATTCGTAGACGGAAATTCTTTTAGTTATATCATGGCATTTTTGCAAAGATTTTAATTCAGATTTATGTATATGTGTGTATCGTATATATATACATTTATTTATATATGTGTGTGTGCGAGTGTGTGCATTTACAGTTTGTCTACACTTTTGTTTCAGATACTATTATACATCCTACAAACACACACACATATAATGACTGACTGCCAGTACACTAGGTTATCTAGTAACTCCTTATATTAATCATCTGTGTTTGTTCAACACCCATAGCCCACCTGTTGTCTATACTACAACTATACAGACTGGGTCAGTTGCCGTTCGTGGGCGAGTGCCCATCATCTGTCGTAATCAACAGTGGGAACGATAACTTTTGTCTGCGTGCTGCCAAATTTCACTCACTGTTATCGTTTTCATCCACTTACCAAACATGCCGCCATAAGCCGGCAACATAACATTCCTATCTTGCGGTTCGAAACTGAGTATCATGGTCCTTCTAACTACGCGGCCACGTACACACACACACACACACACACACACACACACACACATATATATATATATATATATATATATATATATATATATATATATGAAGAAACATAGTCTTAAGGTATGCCATATTCATGAGATAAACTGCTCAATATCAGAGATAGAGCGCATATATATATATATATATATATATATATATTTATATATATATATATATATATATATATATATATGCAAATGTAAAAGAACAGAGAGTAAGATTTCAGTGTTCAAAATTTAATATAAATATATATATATATATATATATGAAAATTATGTCGAATAATCAGGCTTTCAGTTATAGAAATGTTATTATTTAACGTCTATAATAAGCGTTTACAAAAAAACAAAGATATACATTCTGCAAACGAAATGCCTTTTTTTAATAAAATGCCTCTTTACAGTATATATATATATATATATATATATATATATATATATATATATATATATATATATATATATATATACATACATAAATATATGTGTGTGTTTATGTCCATATGCATAATAGTATCTAAATAACATATATATGTGTGTGTGTGTGTGTATTCATTTGAATGACAAAGGAGAAAATGCATTTAGTCCCCTAGAAAGACCTTATCTAGCTAAAGTAATGTTTTTATTAATGGAATTATATATGTGTAACAGGGCAAGAGTGATATCTAAGCGCGTAACATTCATGTAAATTGTATAACCTTGCCCTGATATATAGAAATTTATATATTATATTCTCCCATATATGTATATAAGTGTGTGTGTGTATATGTGTATCTATATGTGTGTGTGTAAGTCTTGCATTAGAGAGTATGTCGGCTTACATTAATCTATGTATATAGGTCTATTGTATTTGTTGAAGTAACCATCTCACTGAACTCCAAATGTACTGAAATCTTTTTGTAGTTGTTTCCCTTCACTTCCCCTTGCTCCCCTTTCCGTACCAATACTTTAATCCGCGGACACACACACAGAGATTGAAAGAGATCTTGTAAGTAATGCTCTAAGTCTCCCTCCCCCTCTCTCTCTCTTCCTCTTTCTTTCCTCTCTCTCTCTCTCTCTCTCTCTATCTATAAAACTCAATCTAACTTTAATAGTAAATCGAGAAGCTAGTTTCCAAGCCTCGCTCTCTTCTTCAGCAACTTTCCTCCCCTGTGACTGTAGTATTTATCAAGCAGTCGAAACAAGAGCAGTGTAGATTTGACACCTTGTCTCTTGTTATCAATGTGAGGTGAATGTTTCGTCCCCTGAGCAAGCGGAAGGTCCGAGTCTGAGGGATGGGAGGTGAATCGCGCATGCGTTAATGAATTATTTATCATTCATTCAAATACTGCTGGACTCTCATCATGGTTAACGCTGTGCTGTCCGCAATTCACACGCCTGTTACGTTATTGTTCTTGATTTACGCTAAACATCACAAACATACTCCGTGAATAACTGTACAAGCATGATTGGACGATGTACAAGCCTTGCATATCACTACTTTTTCTTGGGTGCTTTGTCGCAAACCTCAAATATGCTATTGTTTTGTCCTACCAACTGTTTCGACTGCAAAATGTCGGAATGATTTTTCCTGAACTGAATTTAATTATTTGCTTTCTTGTTCATGTTAATCTTGAAAAAAGAAATGAATGGAAATATTATATTTATATTCCATATCAAAACTTTCTCTAATATGGTGTGTTCAGCTGAATCAAATGCAGTGATTCTCAGCCGCCGTGCCGCGACACAATAGCGTGCCCCGTCACAATAGCGTGCCGCGACACAATAGCGTGCCGCGCGATCCTCTTAATAGTGCCACATATGTGTGTGTGCATGTGTGTGTGTGTGTGCATGTGTGTGTGTGCATGTGTGTGTGTGCATGTGTGTGTGTGTGTGCATGTGAGTGTGTGTGTGTGTGTGTGTGTGTGTGTGTGTGTGTGTGTGTGTGTGTGTGTGTGTGTGTGTGTAAGTTGTCGGTTTCAAAGTCCTTTAGGAACGACTGCAAAACACGTTCTCTCCCATTTCAACGGCAGAAGCTAGAAGATGAATGCTGGGACTATTTCCTAGCCAATGAAATAGGCCGGGTCTCGGTTTGTCCTGCCGCAGTCCCGGTCTGTCTTGTCTTGAAGTCAGAATTCTATATTCACTTGTCCGAATTTGCTTTTGTGTCGACGTCATTTCTTAGTTTGCGAACACGTTGCTTTATTATTATTAATTTGCCTTGCATATATTTTTTGTTTGCTTTAGACTATTTTGGGGGGCTCTCCTTTTTTTTCTTGTTATTGCTTATTGTAAACTTTGTCAATTCTGTTTCTTGAACAGTTCTGTTACTTATTTTGCATTTGATCATGGCTACCCAATCCACAGAAGTAATAATGGTTTTACACTAAATAAGCTGCACAAATAGTTGAAACGAAATATTGAAAAAAGTAAGCTCATGTTTGTGTTTGTATTTTTTTTAATCCATAGTTTTATTTCATAACATATAAATGTATAGCTTTTAAAAGGTTTGTTAAGTGTACCGTGATATTTTCCTTTCTTATTGAGTGTGCCGTTACTTAAAAAGTTTGAGAAACACTGATCTAATACGAAATTTTTTTAAAGATATATTTGTCACGAGTCCAGTCACAAGGGAAACGATGCAATTATATTCTTATTCTTCTTATTATTATCATTTAATAATCACGGCTTTCCACTGCTTCCTGTGTTTTGTAGCTCTTAGCAAACTTTATCGCCTTATTATCGCCCCGACTACCCACACTGCCTTCTGTTTGTACCCCATCCTGCTTTCCGTATGTCATGTTGGTGTAAAATTTTCCAAAAATCCTATCTTCATTATTTCGCCCAGAAATGTTAACTGCCGCTTTAAACTTCTCATTTTTTTTTGTCAGTCTGGGTTTGAACGAAGAATGTCAAGTGAAAAGTATGTGGTTTCATTGCAGTCATTACCAAACCGATGCTGGTCCGAGACAACCTTCCCTAAAATATGTCTCCCTGTAGTATTCAATTAGATTTGAATGAGTTAACCGAATATCTTTTTGCTTATAAACAATTGATAGAGATATATTTCACCTTGTCATATGGCAATACTTGTTAAGAAAGAGTATTCACTTACCCGGTTACAAATATAATTCCTCATTAAATTCATTTACTACCAGTATTCATTCATGTCAGTTTAATTGATGAAAAGCCAAGTAAAATATAAGCAAAATTAAGGAATTATCGAATGTGCAAAAAATGGTGTCGATGTAATTTAAAATTATAATAATCGATATATATATATATATATATATATATATATATATATATATATATAATATATAATAATATATATTATAAATATAAATATAAATATACTCGTCCGGAAAAACCTTATTTATCTTGGCTTGTAAATGAACAAAACAATACCAAAAAAAAAATAAGGAATAAAAAAAAGAAAGAACTAAGAACATGTAATTCAGGCGAAAACAGTCGACCAGAATCCAAGCTCAGAGTCCAAAGAAAAAAACCTCTGACACGAGTAAAATAAAATAACTTACCATAGTATATAAATCTAATTCATGAACATAAAAAAATTTAGAGGCACACCTAGGTAGGTTTGCCTGCCTTTATTTAAAATATAATAACACACACACACACACACACACACACACACACACAATACACATATATATATATATATATATATATATATATATATATATATATATATAAATAAATATGTTGTAGTGGTTCCAACGAGAGAAAAGTATGTATATTAAAAAGAAGAGGGTGCCGCAAACGTTTTTGGTTGTAATGTGGATTTATTGAGAAAAAATATTATACTTTGTTTTACATAATTTCACGACACGTGTTTCTGGTCTGGTCTCGCAACCGTCTTCAGGTGAAAGTGGAGATTTTTACATATTATTAAAAATAATTAATTTTTCTTCATGTTCAATGTGGAATATTCTCGATATGAGACATTCTGTTTGTGTGTTGGCAATCCGAATTTTCTTTCTAGAATTGTCAATGAAGAGTTCTGCGTCATAAAACAATTAAGGTTTGTCCATAAAACAATTATTTAATTTTTTCCATTTAGTAGTTAACATGTATTTTTATATATATATTATATATTTATATATATATATGTATATATATATATTGAAACCAAATATTATTTCATTATATATTTATATATTAATAGATATATATATAAAATATATATACCTTATATAACTATATATTTATATATATTTATATATAAATATTATGTGGATGTTATGAATTACAAATTATTATCCAAGAAATCGTCTAATAAAAACATTTTTCTATTCTCAAAACAATTGTAAATGCCATATACGGTCGGGAAAAAAATTCTTACAATTTATCCTTCCGGCATTAAATAACCTACAAAATGCTGTTGTTTAGAAAAAATAAAAAAATGGCAACGATGTCATTGTTTCACATTTAGAAACAATTGTAAATGCCATATACGGTCGGGAAAAAATTTTACAAATTCCTTCCCATAAATAACCTACAAAAATGCTGTTAAGCCCTCGATTTGCCATTCTATTAAAAACAATTGTAAATCAAAAATATTAAAATCGATAGAAAAAATTTGATTACAATCCTTCCGGCATTAAATAACCCATTTTATGCTGTTAAGCCATAAAAAAAAAAAAAACATTCTGTCATGCCAAACATTCTTGTATTTGTAAATATATATATACGGTAATGTTAAAAATTCTTACAATTTATCCTTCCGGCATTAAATAACCTACAAAATGCTGTTAAGCCATAAAAAATAAAAAAAACATCGATGTCATGCCATTCTATTCTCAAAACAATTGTAAATGCCATATACGGTCTCAAAAAAAATTTTTTATTTATCCAGGATTAAATAACCTACAAAAATGGGTTTTTTCATAAAAAATAAAAAAACGTCAATAAATACAGGATTCCGCCAAGTAAAAAATTTATATTTCCTTTTCACGTTGGCTTATGACTCATTGGCAAGGAGCTTGAAAAACGGTTTGTTCTTATAGGACGGCATGTACTAACAAGGCTACAGACCCTACTGTGCCATAGTATCAAAAACAGAACTTGGATAAAACAGGTTACATTCCATTCCTAAGATTATGAGTGCAAAGAAAGTGCAACGTACTCGTCTAAGTTTAAAATTCGGCTTACCGATTTCATTTTCCGCGTAAGTATCAATTATGCCACTCGATCATCCATATGTTCATACATATATTTATAAAGAAGTGATAGATTTATAAGTTTATAAAGCACTATTCAGCGTTGATTCCTCGGCGACACACTCTGTAGTCGAGTCGGTCTAAAGCACGTCGGATCTAACGACAGTTTCTCCTGCCAATAGGCAGACACGTTCCAATCCTGCCAGAGTGCGCATATATTTCGTTAATAAGATGCCTCGAATATTCAGGTTGGAAGTGGAAAAAATATACTGTTTAAATAAATAATCGGAGCCTCTACTCGAATATGCTTATCCGCTATAAATAACGTAATAAAATATGTCGGATTAATAAGAAATTCCATCACTTCTTTAGAAAACTCTTTGGTTACGTTAGGTTACGAAACTGTGCAGATACGCATGTTTCGAGCGTCTGAGAAAGATTTGCGTTAATAAGGCACTATTCAACTTTGCCAAATCGACGAAACACGCCGTGCCCGTGACAGTCTAATTCACGTCGGATATACATACGCGCGCACGCACACAAATACACACACACACAAACACACACACACACACACACACATGCTTGCGCATTTGGATTTATATCCTCTTCGGAATTATCCATAAGAATTATCAAATAATATTGTATATTATATATATATATATATATATATTTATTATATAAATATTTTTCGACAACGATTGATTTTCTTCTGCCTAAGATCAATTCACAACGTGGGTAGGTAGACTGAAAATCAAAGTAGTTACTTCGGTAACCGGACGTCGGAGGCCAGTTGGGAACGACGAGGCTGATATCGAATCTAACCCAATTCCTATCCGAATCACCAAAAGGTTAGAACGTCATATTTTAAATAAATCGCGACCAATACCAAGCCAGTTGGTCGTCACAGGACGGGATAGCACGACTGACGCAGACAGGCGGACGCCACGTTTGAGCAATATTTTTTTTTTTACGTCACATAAATTTTTTAAGATCTATTAACACATTTCTTTTTAATGGTCCGAATTTTAAATAAAAAAAGCGCGTCCAATAGACAAACGTTTCAGAACCTTTACTCACAACCAAATACCTCCCTTCTTTGTTACAAAATTAATTTGATTGATGATTGAAAATTTTTTATTTTAAATATTAAGTGTTTAATTTTATTTTAAATTTTTATAATTTAATTTTTAAATATTTGATGCGTATTTTTTTTACATTTGGTTAATCATGTATATATTTTGTTTTCATATATTACAATATTCGAACGAAATTCGCCCTTTTCAGACATCATCTTAAAATCTTTTAAATGTTGGTCGGAAGAAATCCAAAATAACGAATGTCGTTTTAAAAAATATTTTTTTTTTTAAATTCATCATATATTTTACCAATATTATTCTTGATATTTTACAACAATTTATGTCGTCATCAAACACACACACACAATTAATATATATATATATATATATATATATATATATATATATATATATATATATATATATATATATATATATATATATATATATATATATATATATATATATATGTATATATATTCGAGAAGTCGCATCAAAATAATAATAAAATCCAAAATCACCTCATATGAGGAATAAGCTTATTTCAACCTACAAAATTCGCCTGTCTTATTCAACCCCTATATAGACTGAGTTTCTGTTTTAATTAGAAATTTATCTGTGAAAGCTACAAAAAACATAAAAAAAAAAAAAACTTAACTTTTACAGACTTTATCCATTTCAAAGTTTCAATAAGATGACGGTGGTCAGATGAGGGTGGAAGGTATTAGTCTTAAAGGGAAAAGGTTTTATGAAATTAAACCCGCATATTTACATTACGACTTTAAACAGGGGTTATATAAAAAAGGAAATGTTAATTTGAAACTAAGAAAGGAGTAAAAAAGGACCAAAAAATTAAATTATATAAAGCTATGTTTAAAAATACAAAATCATATGTAAATGTAGTATTCCAAAGAAAATTTAAAAATAAGATATCTTTAACTAAGTCATGACTAACAATAATTCATATTTAAATAATTTATATTAAAATTAAGTAAAGTTATATTTAAAAATAAGTTATATTTGATATAAAAATTAAGAGGTTATATAAAAGAATAAAAAAACATTTAGAAATAAAAATACGTTAAAATTAAATTATACATTTTAAAATAAAAATATAATAAAATAAATAAATAAAATAAAAATAACTTTAAAGATAAATTAAATCTAAAAATAAGATATTTTTAAAAATACAAAGTTATATTTAAAAGTACAAAGTTTGGAAGTTTCTCTTTGGAATAGTACATTTATGTATGATTTTCTATTTTGAAACAAATTTATTTATATTATTTAAGTTTTATTCCTTCCTTAGTTTCAAATTAAACTTCCATTCGTCATATAACCCCAATTTAATGTCAGAAAATTAATATCCGTGTTTAATTTTATAAAATCTCTTTCCTTTAAAACTAATACCTTCCACACTTCTCCGACAATTGTCTCGTGCCTTTCGTCTGACTGAAACATTGAAATGTAAAAATGCTGTATTAGTTTTGAGACGTTTTTTTGTAGCTATCAGAGTTAAATTTACTAATTCCGACACGAATTCAGTCTATAAAAATTCTGAATAAGACTAACGAATTCCGTCGGTTGAAATAAGTTTATTCCCATACATATTTTATATATTTTATTATATATATATATATATATATATATATATATATGAATTATTCATACAAAACTAATGCAAATTAATGATTTAAATGGCGAGACATCCATCATCGCAAACAATTCAAATATATAAAACCTCCAGATCCGTTATGAATGAATTGATCCTTGTTTATATAAATTTCTGCCGTATTAGTTGTTATTTTACTACAAGCTTTCGTCTGTTCCTACAGACATCTTCAGGTATATAATAGATGTTGTTCTTGTTTTTTTTCTCTTAGTAATAAGAGGACAACAAAAATATATGTGTATTGTATCCGAAATGCTATTGAAAATGAGATATTGGTTTTTGAACGCGCCAAAGCAACGCTGAGTTTGATTTTAAATTTTTTTTTTTTTTTATGTTTGCGTTTATACCAAATATGGTAATGAACAAATTTTTTACTGGTAAATTTTCTGTCAAATGGCATGAACTATATTGTTCAATAATTACAGTAATGTCGCAAAATTAACCAAAAATCGCACATGGATCAGAAATTTAAATTTATATAAACGTGCAATCAATTTATAATTCATAATTATTCACATCTGAATTTTTTGTGTAATATTTGAATTGTTTGCGAGATGGATGTCTCGCCATTTAAAATCATTAACCTTTGCGTTAGTTTTGTGTGAATAATTCATGTATTTGTAAATTGATTGCACGTTTATTGTAATATATATATATATATATATATATATATATATATATATATATATATATAAACACAAGAGGAAAAATTATTCTTAGCTCAGGCGTTTCTTCTTCTGAATGACTTTATCAAAGGAAATGTTAAAATGTCAATGATAAAGTCACTGATAGGACGAAACGTGTCGGCTAAGAATAGTTTTTCCTCTTGTCATTTCATTCATTTTGTTCCATCACTGTGTTGGAACAATCTATATGAAAATAATTACATCCCCCCCCACACACACACTTATACACTATTGGACTGAAAGATGTGGTATGATTAATAAAGAAAATAAAGCCTTATGCATTTTCAATTCCGAAACAATCGTTTGTAGGACTTCTTCAGATAAGGGATATTTTGAAAGTGTTCATAAGAACTTAAGCAATAAAACTGAAGACGAAAAGAGAGAATGAATTTCTCGTGAGCTGAACAAGACAGAAAAACAGTCTGATACTTTAATGAACTTTATTTCAGGTAGGCCCAGTTCCAACTTAGCTGCTAATTTTGAGGTTTCAAAAATTTTTGTTGGCAAGTGGAAAAATTTTGTCAGAGCTTTGACCGGTTTTGGCACGCACTCTCAAAAAGTTTGCCCACCCCTGGTCTCGGCGACCATATATACATACATGCATATATGCATAAATGCACACATATCCAATCATGCACGCGCGAACACACACACACACACACACACACACACACACACACACACACATATATATATATATATATACATATATATATATATATATATATATATATATATATATATAGCCTGACTATTACGTCTAGCATGAAACAGACCGTCGCCTCTAAGTGTTGACTTTTATGTTCACTTTTATATTTACACACACACTATCTCTGATATTGAGCACTTTATCCCATAAATATAGCACTTCTCAAGAATATATATATATATATATATATATATATATATATATATATATAACTATATATATATATATATGTATTATCTGTTGATCAATTTCTATCCGTAATGATCTAAGAATCAATATATATATTTCTACCAGATTTGATGCAAAATTTCCAGTGGAAATTTGGCTAATGTTAGAAATATTTTAGAAATGTACTTGAGGTTTACTCCATGGCATTTAGTGACTTTTAATAAGTTTTACGAAATAATCATAAAAACATGTTATTTTCATAGAAATCAAAGTGGAATATAAAATACATGTTTAACATTATGTAAACTTCAGTATGGATGTGACAAAAAGCAGCGGATATCAAACAATGAACACTATTTACATCATTCGGATTATTGTTCTCATCTTTATTGCCATATTTATCACAACGTTTCGGCCGTTGTACGCTCCGGCTTTCTTCAGGTGGTTGGAATGTCGAAGTGAACCCTTTATTTCGCTCGTGTAGACTGTTCTAGTTCCACGTGCCATGTCTAATGGATTTCAGTTATCAGTTATCTCCTGTTAATTCACCTCTCCAAGTTCTCCACTGCTTTAACCAGGTATTGAACTCACAACTCTTTGAAACCTGTCACTGGATCTAACCAACGCCTTTACCCACTGTGCCATGTGTCCTTAATGTCCTCATGTGTCAGGGTTCGGTTCTACATTCCAACCACCTGAAGAAGGCTGGAGCGTAGAACGACCGAAACATTGTGATAAATATCGCTCCAAGTATGATGACAATAGTCGAAATAATGTAAATAGTGTACATAATACCTCATCTTAGATATATAGACAAATACGAAACAATGGATTATGGAGGATTATGCTAAGGATGCAGTAGGTGCAAGCATGGGACGAAGAAATATTTAACAAAATCTGAAAAAGAATATCTTAAGCTGAAAACTGAAATTTTGTCTGAGAGACAGAAAGGAAACAGTACCCTTTATTTTACAGGAAATTTAATATGACCATTCAGGTTACACTATATAATTTGAGGTGATAAATTTTGGCTATGTTAAATATAATGCATGATATATAACTGGTGAGATTTACACTTGATTTTATTCTCTAAATTTCATAGGAGGTTCACTAATGGTCTATAGGTACTGCCGAATGTTGTCAAGCAAGCTATGATCTCAGAATATAACTCGCGTTCGATCCTTGCTCTAGGTGTTCAGTTTTAGTAACATTATGTGAATCTAAACGAACCGTAAGATTATACAGGTGCCGGCAAGCAAGTTACGATCATTGACTATCTCTGAAGTCTTAGAACTCACTAGGTGTCCTGTTTTAGTACCATTCTCATAGACCAAACTACATTTAATTATCACACTGGTACGTCGGCCGCGGACGGATGTTTATTAATCTCGTCTCATGTATCACTGACTGTGTGTTACTCTTTAGTAATTTGGTGCTAATTTTCACATATATTTACTTTGTGCTTATCGAAGTTGTTTTTGTAACAGCAAACCATTTGAGTAGCAAAGCCGTTTCCTGTTGTAGAATATTTGTTTTTCGTCTCCCAAGTGTGCTGTTTTCAAACTGTTTTCAAACAAATTAATCCTCTACAGAGCCGAATACATGCCCTCAGTTCTGTGTTCTGACGACTGAGCTTTACCCTCTCCCATTCACGTTACGATAAAATAAGAGAAAAACCTATATCTCACCCGGGCTTTTTTATCGTGTTCAAATTGGGAAAGGTTAATAAAAATCAGTTCAGTGGTCTTTAGTGGATGTTGCAAAGGATTCCCAACTAAAGGAATCTCTGAACCAATATTTGTACGTCTCTAAATGATCTGGAGTCGTAGTTGTGTTTGATTACTCGATTTGATACTTCACATCCTTCTCGGATCCCATTTCCGATAAATATTTGAAATCTCTTTTATTTTATTTTTAAAAGAAACGTTCATTTGTAAATCGATCAATATTTTCCCACCTCGAAGACTTGATAAACATAATGACTCTATCTTTTAGATGTGTGTAAAATGCTGCAAATAACATAGAAATTAATTGACAATGTTAACAATAAAAAAGGGAATTACAGTTATATTTTCGTCTCGAAAATTGCTAAGAAAATCGCGAAGAAAAGTGTTTAATGATATATTGCATTCCAAATCCATAAGTGTAATATTGTTGATATCGGAATGATTCTTTCATACAATAGGCGTTTAAATATTTATCAAGTTTTAGTTGATTCATTTGTAGTATTGTTCTATCAGCAAGAATTAGAACCGGTCAACTGTGTAAACTGCAAAGAGTTACCAAAGCCACCATAAAAGCGGCCAATATCCAGGGTGTATGCATGCACAGTCGGGTATAAATACGATCAAGTCTGCTTTTTCATTCAAGTTGCAAAGAAGACCACTGCCTGCTTTTTCACACAAGTTGTAAACCAGCCCAATTTCTGCAAATGCACTCAGTCCAGTGGTCTTTAGTGGATTTTGAAAAGATTACCCAACTAAGCGAATCTCTGAACCAATATGTGTACGTCTCTAAATGATCTGGAGTCGTAGTTGTGTTTGATTACTCGATTTGATACTTCACAGCCTTCTCGGATCCCATTTCCGATAAATATTGGAAATCTCTTTTATTTAAAAGTAAAACAGACCAATGTCGGCCAATAAACTCAAATTGTAAACCTGACCAATGTGTGCTAATACACTCACGTTGTAAATGAGACCAACGTCTGCCAATGCATTCAATTTGAACACCAGACAATTGTCTGTCAGTGTACTCAAGTTGAAAATTGGACCAATGTCTGCCAAATTACTCAAATTGTCAACCAGACCAATGTCTGCTGATGCACTCACGTTGTAAACCAGACAACTGTCTACCTCTTCCCACAAGTTTTAAACCATACCAATGACTGCCAATGCACTTAACTTGTTAACCATACCAATGCCTGTCAATGCACTCAAGTTATAAGTAGACCTATTTCTGCTTTCACTCAGATTGTAAAACAGACCAATATTTGTTTTTTTCATGCTAGCTGTAAACCGTAGCTGTACTACATTTTCACTTAAGTTGTAAACCAGACCAATGTCTACCTTTTTACTCATATTGTAAACCAGACATATGTCTATCATTTTACTCAAATTTAAAAGTCAAACCAATATATTTCTTTACGCTAAAGTTGTAAATGAAACTTATATGTGCTTTTTCACACAAGTTGTAATGCCTCCATGTTTACTTAAGATGCAAAGATGTACAAAAGGATTTCTACCGATTATGCCATCAAAAATAACAAAATGAGTCAGTATAATTGAAAGATGTTTAGATTTGAGAACATGTATATGTATTGTAATAAAAAAAAACCCTTCAATGAATATTTTCATAATTCTAAGATAATTCAAATATGTCTGCTGTAAGTACGAACGCGGTTTTTTTCTTCGATCTCGCTCTCTCCGTCTTTCTCACAATATCTCGTTCGCATTCTTTTATTCTCTTGCATTCTCTCTCTTGTTTCCTCTCTCTCTCTCTCTCTCTCTCTCTCTAGCTTCCTCTCACTCATCAACTCTTTCACTTTCTCTCTCATTCATTCTCACTAATCTGCTTTGTCTATTTAGTTCGCTCGCTTAACTCTTTTTTTCTTTCACTACATCACGTCTTCATTCTCTCTCTCTCTCTCTCTCTCTCTCTCTCTCTCTCTCTCTCTCTCGTCATCACTTATTTTTTCTTTTTCCTGTTCGCTGTTCCTCTCTCTTTTTTATGCTTCCGATTCATCTCTCTCTCTCTCTCTCTCTCTCTCTCTCTCTCTCTCTCTCTCTCTCTCTCTCTCTCTCTCTCTCTCTTGTTCACTTTCTATTATTCTATTTCATATCCGCTAACTTTATTGATCATTAAGTCACTCTCACTCGCTCTGTCACATTGACTCTCACTCTCTCTCTCTCTTGTTCCATTTCCCTGGATCTCTCTTTCTTTTTCTAGCTCTTTCTTTCTTTCCAATTCGCTTTGTCGTGCGATATATTTCATTCTCTCTCTCCCTCTCTCTCTCTCCTCCTCCTCCCTCTCTCTCTCTCTCTCTCTCTCTCTCTCTTTCTCGCTCTTAAACATGTTCGCTATCTCTGGCTCATTCTCTTTCTTTCACAACTTATATCATCCACGCCATTTTTCGCGTTTACTCTCTCAAATTCTTACCCTGTCTTGTTAACTACATCTTTCATTGAATGTGACTTTCTCTCTCTCTCTCTCTCTCTCTCTCGCTCGCTCGCTCGCTCTTTCTTTTGTTCGCTAACAATGATTCAATCACTGTCTCTTGATCTTTGTCTCTGTTTTCCTCTCAGACACTTTCTCGTTAATCCTCTCTATTCCTTTCTCTTGCTCACTTTCGTGTTCAATGTCTCTCTTTCTCCCAATCTTTATTCTTCTCCCCCTCTCTCTTTCTATCGTTTTCTTCTTCCATGAAACGACATCTTTATTCTTTTGCACTTAATTGCATTCGCCTATTATCCTCAGAGGCCGAATTTTGTTTGTGCATTAACTAAGAGACTGAACAATATATTTTGACTGCTAACGTTTTTTTTCATATTTTTGAAATAATATTACGACTTATCCCTTCGGCTACAGTCACTAATGTTCGTATAATATCGGCACTCACGGGAATACGAAACTGATCAAACGCGCATGCGTACACACTCACAGACTCAGACAAATATAAGACGCATTTGACGTCCGCATACATTTAAACGAACAATTGCACATACAAATATGAATAAATACGAACTCACATCGCATTCAATTCCGAATGTTTATACTTATGGATATAATCAAGTATAAATGCTCTCCCAATAATACATTTACGTATGTTATAAAAACACAATTACTTTATACTGGGATATATATATATATATACATACATACAGAAGTAGGCACATAGATAGATAGGTAAATAAATTAATAGATATATATGTGTGGTTGATTCTCTCCCCCCTCCCTCTCAATATATATATATATATATATATATATATATATATATATATATATATATATATGGATGAGCTTGTATGTATATATATATATATATATATATATATATATATATATATAAATAGAAAACCGAAAAGAAAGAGATTAATAGAATCAACGAGATAAAATATATATTTAGAAATTTGGCATATTTATTGGGAAAGACTGCTCAATATCTGAGTCTGCGCCTAGGTGTTTTTAATGTTAAAATGATCTTCCATATGTCATTTTATATATATAAATATATATATATATATATATATATATATATATATATATATATATATATATATATATATATATATATATATATATATATATATAAAGGCTGGTCATCTTTAAAACAATTTATTTCACAATTAGAAGGCAGAGCATTGATAAATATAATAAATTTCATTTGTTCTCTTAACTTATGACTGTCTCTAATTTGAATTTCGGGGATTTGATTTTGATAATGACATTCAAGTTTACCATCATGTCTCCTAGAGAATGGAGTTGTATACTGTGAGGGTTAAGTTTTCCAAGTGATTCATCCTTATTATGTGTTCAAAAAAATCACAGCTCTCCCTTTTTTGATTATGAATATAAGCATTCTTTGTTTCGATTTTATTTAAGACCTGTTGCTTAATCTATGGAATTCTCAGTATATTTCTTTGGCCTCCCGTTTTCGCTTACATTCAAATATTATGACTTTATAATCATCTAAAGTATATTTTCTCTGTGAAATAAAAATGAAAAATAAATAAACATACATAAAATTAGAAAATGTCTGTGTGCTTGATGGATGAAAACATTCAATACTTGCTGCTGGTTCTAGTAGGGCGTGATCGCGTACAGTTAAAATGTCCATACTTGAATGGTGACTCTAAAGATAGGTGAACCACACATGAGGGCATTAAATTTTATATTCCTTACCCCCATGTATCTCCAACTCACGTTGTACTGATACTAAACCAAGTTTAAAACATATCAACAAAAATGATACAACCAACACACACTACGTTTAATTAGGATTAAGATATTCACGCAATTGGTAGATTAATATAGAGGGCGCACAAAGGTGGCTAATAATAATTTAAGATATGTTTCAATAACTGTCGATTAAGCTTTAGAGATATAAAAGATGCGTAACGGATGAATCATAAGCTTTTTTATTGAATTCCTGTTACGTGCTGCTGGTTGGGTAAAATAGACGTATAAAAAGACATACACATACACCAGACACGCAAAGACACAAATTTATTTGATTGCATCAAATAAATTGTTGATGACCTGCAAGGCTGTGCTTAAATATTTTAAAAGTATAAAAATCACCATTTAATTATGTAAAATTTTACTTTAACTTTATTATTATTATTATTATTATTATCATTAGTAATAATAGCAGTAGTAGTAGTAGTAGTAGCAACAGTAGTAGTGTTGTTGTTGGTGGTAGTAGTAGTATATTTTAGCATGTTTAACACGTTTTCAAATGATTCATTCTTCGGGTGCTACATTAAACTACAAGTATAGGGGAAGACATTGAGAAATGTCTTCTGTATAAAATATGAACAAAATACAAATTCGGATCCCATTTCAAACTACTTTATAGACTATTAATTTCTGCCCTAATTTACCAAAAGTAGAAAGAGAGTAAATATTATACCAGTATTATAAGGGTGTTTCATTAAGACGGATTATATGTAAAGGATATTTCATTAAGATGGATCATAGTCAGCAGTAAATCAATCAGTGGTATTGGTCAAAAATTATTTCTCTGTCGGATCCTGCTATTAAAGTCATGGCAATTATGGGTGAAAAATAATATCGCCCAAATGTCCGCCAAATCTTAAAGAAAAAAAATTATTAAACGTTTAAACTTAATTCACATTTAAAATCTGTCCAAGTTATTGGAACACGCTTCAGTAGTGGTTCGAGGATTCATTTAATACTGGAATCCATTTAATTCATTAAAATCATTTTAAATATCTTTATTTTCACAATTTTTATTATAATATATTTAATATAATTTGTATTTTTTAATAAATAATAATAATAAATGTTTTGCAGATAAAGAGGAGTGTGTAAATGACACTGGTAAACAGTTTGAGGTATTGTCATGTTTATTATTGATATGCTTATTATTGATATGTTTGTATAATCTATACGTTTTGTGTGCATGTTTAGTTTCCGTTATTGTATTCCTACTTTTGGAGTATATATTATTAAATCTATCGAAATCGCAGGCCAGTCAATGTAATTCATACTGTTTAAAAAAAACAAACAAAGTCTACTTAAACAAAGCTATCGGCGCGATCTATCCGTGATATTGAGCACTTTAATCCATAAATATAGCATTCCATAAAACAATATTTTACCATATATATATATATATATATATACGTTATTTTTATAGATACAATTATTTAAGCAAATGCTCTCTTTATTATAAACAGTATTAACATTTATTGTCCTGAATGTCCGGGAAATTTCAAAGAAAATATGTGTCCTGCGACAGGGATCGAACCTATATCATACACGGAACCGTCATATACCCTGACGGGCTATACCATTTAGCTACAGAGGAAGCGTCTGGTTAGCAAGGTCGAATTACTGCTTTTAAGCTATAAATTTCCCATGGTTTCCGTTATTGGAGGACGCATATTTTCTATGAAAATTTCTCGGACATTCAGGTGGGTAAATGTTGTTAATACTGTTTATTATGAACAGAGTATTTGCTTAAATATTTGTATCGATAAAAATAACCTATAAACAATAAATATATTTAAAAATTTGTCGGACTTTGACCATATATATATGTGTGTGTGTACATACGGAGAGTGGGAGAGAGGTATTTTAAGCAGCTTAAGCTTAATGATGTAACATTGATATTCTTGTAATGTTCGCCTTGTTTGATGACATGATTTCGTTGGGCCATTGTCGCTCTCTGATGAAGCTTTCATTGGCGTAGTTTTGCTAAAACTTTAGCTAATTTTCTCAAAAACATTGGCAATAATCAAATGTTACGGGCACTCCAACATGGTGTAATCGTTAACAAGTTTTTCTGACTAGATCAATTACGACTGAGTAGTGAGTTTGAACTTCACTGGGTGCTTCACACATTCGGCCTTGGGCCACATCCAAGCTACGCTTAGAAAATTATTTTGGGCACTTCGGCATAGTTTAATGATTAGCAAACTTCTCTTGCTAGATCAATTAGAGCTGAATAGTCAGTGTGAATTTCGCTGGATGGCCCATACTTTCGACATTGTGACACATCCAAGCTAAGCTTAGAAAATCAGCCTAATAAGCAGATGTTACCGCGTTTTTCACTCTACGTGGTTTGATGCATATGAAAATATTTGCATAGTTTTTTTAAAACATTCTTCTAACACGAACCATTTGAAAACTACTTGCACACACACACACACACACACACACACACACACACACATACATACATTTTCGGTCTATACGTTAAACAGTAATAATTACGTTTACCAGCCTGAATGTTCGAGAAATTTCGTAGAAAATATGCGTTCTCCGACAGGAATCGAACCTATATTTCTATACGGAAAACGCCAATTGATCTGACGTGCTATACCATTCAGATGCAGAGAAGCGTCTGATTAGCAAACTTCAAATTAAAGTTTATGAACACACACTCTTCGACGATTTTTGTCGATCAATCATATCTGCTAACGAAACATATCTTAACGAAAACAAAGACAACATATAATGAAATGATTTAAGTCTAGCAATTATTTAATACATTTACTGTTTATACGTTATACACATATGTGTGTCTGTGAGTGTGTCCGCGATCGCGTGCGCGCGTGCGTTTTACTTAAGACGTCTAGCAATTCTATCACGGGCATTTTATTTTTGAATATGTAAATAGTTATTGCAATAAAAAATATTTTGATTTCCGAACACAGACAGCACGTTGTGGCCGTGTTTATAACAGATATTATTGAGAGTTGGTTTCTTGTTTTTTTTTTGTTGTTGTTTTTTTTTAAATTTCTGAAACTTATTTAAACCGTTTTAAATATTATTTAAAATTATTGTGATATTTTGGCGTTTTTATAATTTTATTCGCCGAAAGTGTTCGGATCCTCAGATTATTTGGACAGTTCTGTCACATTCTATAGCCAGAAAAGACATCACGTGTATGAATGCAAGAATAGTATAATAAAACGCTTAATCGCATTGACTTGAAACCTGTATAAAGGAGGTATGCCGCCTAAACATACAATATACTCGTACATACATATATATATATATATATATATATATATATATATATATGAAGAAATATACTTTTAAGGTGACCTATATCTATGGGATAAAGTGCTCAGTATCAGAGGTATAGCATGTGTAAATAAAAGTGAACACTGAAGTCAACACCTAGAGTCGACAGGCTGTTTCATCGTGACGATTGCGCCTAGCATGAAACAACCTGTCGCCTCGACGTGTTGACTTCAATATATTATATATATATATATATATATATATATATATATATATATATATATACAATACACAACGCATGACATATCTCCAACAATATGGGATGATTTTTCTTCAATTTGAAAAAAAAAGTTCGATTTGCTTCAAAATAAATGTAATGTTTTTAATTTTGAAATTTCATGAAAAAATAAATATAAAAAAAACTTGAAATAATTGCGCATTTAAAAACTTAAATGCTTTACTCTGTTCAAATTTACTTTGCTGTAAACAACTCTTAAAAGTTTTGTATCGTTTTTTAAAAACTTGTTCTCTTCAACGAACTTTTTGACTGTCACATCTACTCCTCAAAATCTATATGTAAACCCATATTATTATCATTTAAGCGTTTAATAAAAGCGTCCATTGTTATCATATTTGGAATATTATTTATGGGCTGAACTGATAAGATTTTTTTTTTTTGAATAGAATAAAAATCTTTTGAAAGCTAATCAAAATGAGAAACGAATTTCTTTTTTTTTTTAAAAAAAAAAAGATGATAAAAATTTTGTTTAAAGAGATTTCGTTGTCAAATCTGAAAATGAAGAAATTACTCGATCTTAGATTTTTCTTCTCTGCAAATAATCTTAAAATACGAGCTCATCCTCACTAATAAACATGTCATTAACTCGTGTGTGTGTGTGTGTGTGTGTGTGTGTGTGTGTGTGCTCGCGCGTTCCTCGGTTAAACATAACCTTAAATAATTCTTTCGGATTATTACCAGCGTCGCCAAAATTGGACTCTGAGGGTCGCGCCATATTAGCTTGTGACAATGTGGAGACGAGACATGGGATCGGTAGCCGTGTCTAAAGAAAGCAGTAATGAATTTCACTGGGGAAATCATATTGTCCTTTGTTATATGATATTATCTCGAAGCACTAGAATGTGGGACCACAACTCTAATACATTAGATGCTTTTTTTTCTAGACGTTTATTTAAATCACTGAGTGCCCCTTGATTGTCACTTTCTTGAATAACAAAAGATATTCTCTTAGTTATATTTTTTATTCGTCACCTTATTTATGCATTGGTACCGTGTTTCTTTTTTTTTTTTTTGCTTTTCTTTCATTTTTTTTTTTTTATTATGTTCTTTACTGTCTTGTGGACTTTGGTTTTTTGGAGTCCATAGAGATTCCTACATTCTGGGATCAGAAAAGTAAATATAAAATGTAAGAAAATAAAGGAGGAAATAAAAAAAAATAAGACAAGAAATTGGTTAGACTTGTAAGTATAGATCATCGTCCCATATTCTTTATTAGATGAAAAGCACTTCGGGGTAAGCAATGAAATATGTTCTTTGCGGAATCTAATAGAAAGAATAGTCGACCAATTATAAGATGAGACTTCTGATTATACAAACGCACACGTGTATATCCACATACGCACACACAACTACAGAGACACAATTCTCTCTCTCTTTCTCTCTCTCTCACTCTCTTCCTCTCTCTCTCTCTCTCTATATATATATATATATATATATATATATATATAAATGTATTTATGTATGTGTGTGTGTGTGTGTGTGTGTGTGTGTGCGTACGTTTGAGTATGCGCGGGCTCATATTAAGTGAGAGGTGGCTGAAAAGTTATCGGCCTAACTATGAAATATTTACGCACAAAATAAAAAATATACTTTGATCATTTGTTCTGATTATTGGAGTCTGATGCTATTCAGTTGTTTATATATATATATATATATATATATATATATATATATATATATATATATATGTATGTATGTATATAAATATATATATATATATATATATATATATATATATATATATATATATATATATATGTATATATATATATATATATATATTTATATATGTATATATATATATATATATATATATATATATATATATATATATATATATGTATACACACACACACACATATATATATATATATATATATATATATATATATATATATGGGACACAGATGGGAGAAAGACAGAGACGGAGTCATTGACAGACAGTCAGAAAGAGACAGTGACAGACAGATAGTGACAGAGACAGACAGAGACATACAGAGCGACAAACAGACGGGAGCAGACAGAGACCGAGACAGACAGAGACCGAGACAGACAGACAGAGACCAAGACAGACAGACAGAGACCGAGACAGACAGACAGAGACCGAGACAGACAGAGACCGAGACAGACAGACAGAGACCGAGACAGACAGAGACCAAGACAGACAGACAGAGACCGAGACAGACAGAGACCGAGACAGACAGACAGACCAGAGACAGACAGAGACAGACAGATACAGACAGACCGAGACAGACAGAGACCGAGACAGACAGAAAAGACAGACAGACAGAGACAAGAGACAGACAGATAGAAGACAGACAGAGACCAAGACAGACAGACAGAGACAGACAGACAGAGACCAGACAGACATTAAGACAGACATATCACAGATTAAGACATCACTAATCATCAGAGCAGATTAGACAGAGACCATACAGAAACTGGAGTCTGAGACAGACAGACAATAAGACAGACAGACAATAAGGTTTGTGAATTTGGTGACAGAGATTCAGACAGGGAATCCTGGACAGACAGACAATGAAAAGACAGACAGAGACAACTAAAAATAAGAACTAGATAGACAGAGTCATGACAGACAGAGAAAAGACAGACAGACTACTAGAATTAGACTTATAAATAGACAGACTAGACCCAGAATTAACAGACAGAGACTCTGTAGATTAGACCAGAAGAATATACTAGACCGAGAGAGACAGAGACCAAGACAGACAAAGAGAGAGAGACAGACAGAGACCAAGACAGACAGACAAGAGAATAATCACAGACAGAGACCGAGACAGACAGAGAAAAGACAGACAGACAGACTGAGACCGAGACAGACAGAGACTGAGACAGACAGACAGAGACCGAGAGAGACAGAGACCAAGACAGACAAAGACCAGAGAATGTAGAGAGGACAGAAAGAGACCAATACAGAAGATGAGACCGAGATAACATATCTACCAAGACAAAGACAGAGACCGAGACAGAAAGATAGGCAGACAGACAGACAGACAGTTTAATGATAGGAAGGGGGGAAGAAAGAAAAAATGTTTACAGGATCCAAGAGAATTCTACAACTCCGGGTTACCTAGA
The DNA here is from genome assembly GCA_903632075.3 of Acanthosepion pharaonis. NCBI lineage: Eukaryota > Metazoa > Mollusca > Cephalopoda > Sepiida > Sepiidae > Acanthosepion > Acanthosepion pharaonis. The sequence continues at coordinate 115,984 of CAHIKZ030002725.1, read as the reverse complement.
TTTTGCAATGTTGCAAAAATGTGTGAAAGCATTTATCCATCTTACCTGACGACCGAACCCATATGGATTAAATAGTAGGGCAGGCTATGTTCTTTCTATCACTTTGTTTGGCGACGAGTTTCATCTAGTAGTATATTTATTTAAACCTGAGGAAAGTTGTTCGAAGACTATGTGGCACATTTTAAATCACTTTTGTTATCATTCCTTTCGAAAATCGTACTTGTTTCTACACAAGTATATTTAGACAACATAAATTTATTTAAGTATATTTTGTTAAATTCACTCGACACGGACGCATGTTTATTTATTTATTTATTTTTTCGAATAATTGGTACATCCAAATGAAAATTTTGAATAAGCCTCGCCCAAGTCATGTTTTTGCTCTGTATTTATTGAATATTAGCGTTTTCGGCTGACATGAAGTGAAAAGATTATATTGAATCCATTGCTCGGTCAGCTGCTCAAACATTGGTTCACTGTGTCGATCGAGACAATTTTTCTCTCTAAAATCTATCTTGAATTTCTATAAGTCTACTATTCGTCCATTCTTAGAATATTGCTGCCACATATGTTCCGATGCTGCTGCTGTTTATCTAGTTCTTCTTGTTTAAATTCATAGAAGAATCAGCAATATTATAGGTCCTGATATGGCTGCTCGGCTTCAGTCACTTTCCCACCACCGTAAAGTTGCCTTTCTATATCTTTTCTCTAAATACATTCATGGTAGTTGTGCAGATGGACTCTTCACTATGGTGCCTAGACTCTTTGAATTTAAGCAGAGTTCTAGATTGATGACAAGGTCTCGCCAATTTACACTTGAGTTGGCTAGAGGTAACCGTAAATTCAATGCCTTTTCTCGCAATTCTCGCTTGTGCAACACCCTTCTGACTCCATGCTTTCCAGCCAAATTTAACCTGGAAAAGTGTAAATGCAATGTTAATCGCTATCTACTATCTTCCTGATTAATTTTCTTCTGTTCTCGCTCCTTAATAACGTTTCTGTTTCGAACTCTTCCACACCCGGAAACCCCTTTTGTCTTAGTGGCTTTCCTACCTTACGTGGGGTGAACTCGATTAAAAAAAAAAGAAAAAGAAAACAAATGTCGATCTTGGTCATTATCAAAAACTAAATATTTTCAGTATGATAGACACGATTTTATTGGCTAAATCAAAGTTATTTTTGAATGCTACATTTCAAGTTCATATACACAACCGTGACGTCATGTTTATAACTATATATGGAATGCATTAAATATTATATACATATTATTATTATTTTATACGCATATCAAATACTTTATACACACTTTAAAATACCCGTTTCCTGGTGAAAATTATTTTATTTATTGCTAGTTGTATAATTTCTTATATGCTTGTGCAAACGAAGCGAATGTAATACGAACTTTACGACTACTTTGAAAGATATAGATGAAACTATATGTCAGGATAAGTGCATAAATCTTAGGTGATATCACCGATAGGATGATCTTCCAAAGTTAAGCAAAATCTACCCTTTTCACTACTTTGATGGGTTACCGCTTAGGAATACCAGAATTTGTAAGCGTGGATGTTTGGGTAGTGTAATGGATAACAGGTTGGAATTGGAAATCGAAGAATTCCAATCATGTTCGTTATGATCACTAACGAGCAAATACGCTTGGGAAATGGATGCATCCACTTCTTCTCCTCCAGTTAATGAGAAAGACTTGTATTCGTAAATCATTGTTTTTTGTAAATAATTCTTACAATCTAAAAAGTTTTTCTGACTTTAAATAAACAGCAGAAATTTGATAAGCGTAACATTTCATTTAAAAGCGGGCTCAATACAGAGTAGAGCTAACGATTATTTATTTTAGGATATTAAAACAAAGACTTGTTAAAAATCGCAACACAAATTCTATCACGTTTCAACAGTACAAAAGTATCTCCTCGGGTGATGTTAAACTTAAATGTTAAATGTTAAAGTAGTGTAATATCGTAGTTTAAAGTAGTTTAATCGTAGTTTAAATGGTAAATGTTAGAGTAGTTTAATATCACCCGAGGAGACATATTTGTAGTGTTGAAACGTTATTGTAATTGTGTAGCGATTTTAAACGTGGTTTCGCTTAAATATCATAAAATAAATAATACTAACTATATCTATATATATATATATATGTGTGTGTGTGTGTGTGTGTGTGTGTGTGTGTGTGTGTGTGTGTGTGTTTGTGCAGATATGTAGAAAATAGGAAAGAACACATTAGGTAAATAATCCGAGTTCTTTCAATATTTTTGTTTTTATTTTTAAAAAAACAGTGCTCCATACAAAAGTAGAGCTTTAATCATAATTATTGTTTTTTAAAAATATGATTCCTTCGCTACATAAGAGTTCTCATGTTTCAAAAACAAGAGCCGAAAACCTCAATATAATTATTAAAATTAAATTAAAGTATCAAGCCCTGTTTCATCCTCGTGCGAAAATTTAGAATAACCAATCTTTTGCAAGTGCATATTTATAAACATGTTCATTCGCAAAAACCAATTACTATGGAAACGGCTAGAGCGACCATCTTGATAAGGGGCATAAGAGTTAATTTTTATCCACATATCAATCACCTTCCGAAAGAGATCAAGCCGAGGTAGGGTGGGGCATCCATTTCATCGTCTGGTCAGTCACAGCGAAAGATAGCTGTTGGCACCATAATACGTCGTGAAGTGTCTAAAGAAATTTATTTTATTCATTTATTTTTTTCCTAAAGGGATGTTTCGTACATAAACGCGTCGCTCTGAACTACAATTTGTTTTTTTTTTTTTTTGACGACTTCATAAAGGGTTTTTCTATCTTATGATTGGGTTAAGCTTTAATGCATATAGGTGGAAAGCCATTTTTCTAACTGCTCTCCATTAATCATCTCAGGGACCCATTTCTTCCTTCTGTCAGCATGGCTAAAATAAAACATTTGGAGAGAATGCGTTGCGCCTTTATCACCTCAACATTTTGGCTGAAAACGTGGAAAATGCTATATTGAATCCATTGCTAGGTCAGCTTCTAAGAAAGTTGGTTCACCGTATCGTAATAGAATCTATCATACATATATATATGTCTACCATTCGTCCATGCTTCGAATATTTCTGACACATATGGTGTGGTGAGCTCTCCGCTATAGTACCTATACTATCGGAATAAACGTAAAACTATATTGGCACAACGTTTATATATTCCTTTACTCCTCTCTTTCTTACTTTCTTTCTTTCTTTCTTTCTTTCTTTCTTTCTTTCTTTCTTTTTTTTTTTCTCTCTCTCTCTCTCTCCCCCCCCTCTGTATATATGTATATTTGTTGTGTTTTGGGGATTATGTATGTATACCTAATGACAGAAATTCTGTCCACCTTTCCGTTTAATTATCTACTATGCGAAAAAGAATATAATTGAATGTATGTAATGGTGAAAAGAATTTCTATAAAACATCGGCTGGTGTCTTTTACTCTCTTTCTTTTATCCCTCTCCGTCTGACCATCTTGTTGTCTTTCTTTCCCCACGCTAATACTCTAATATGTAAATCTTTTCTTCCTCTCTCTCTTTCTTTGTCACACCTTTATCTTCATCCTCTTCCTTGGATCCTTTTTCTTACTCTCATATAATATATATATATATATATATATATATATCTATAAAGAATAGTTGATTCTGCACTGGGATGTCAACAAACAAATCAAATGTGCCTCTGAGCAAGCGTCTGAATTAAAAACTGACTAGCCGCCATAGTCGACGGTTATCCTCGAATACGATATATATATATTATATATACAGCCATGGCCAAAATTATGGAGCACCTATAAAAATTTGAGATAATAGTTTAAACCTACGTATTTCAAGGTTAAGAATCGTACAGTGAACAATTGAGAGCAAATGTAAAATATTTAACAGTAGATTGAAGTATTTTTTTTTGCTTTAAAGACTCTCTCAAGAGCTTTAGCTGATTTTCGTACTAAATTCATTCCAATATTCGAAATGATTTATTGTCATACTAAAGGTTGTTTCGTAATTTTCGGGTAATATTTGATTCCTACCAGTGTATATTTAATTGAAAATGCCTCTAAAGAAGTAGCTTTCAGAGATTAAAAGGGCACAAATATTTGCTTTATCCGGTGAAGGATATTCTCAGGTAGAAATTGCCAGGAAGATGGAATGTTCAAGGAAGGGGGTTCAAACAACGATTAAATGGTACAAGGAAACATAGTCTTTCAAAAACAGAAAAGGACAAGGCCGTAAAAAGTCTACAACCGCCAGGGAAGACAGATCTTTGAAAAGAGCATCCCTTGCAGATAGGAGGAAAAGTTCTTCAGAGCTTGCTGCTGAATTTAGGGAGGATGCAAACAAAAACATATCAGCTCGAACAGTGAGAAGAAGGTTATTAGAAGTGAGATTAAAAGGATGCAAAGCCAGGAAGAAGCCATACTTGTCTCAGGCCAACAAGAAAAAACGACTGGAAAATTGGACACCTGATGATTGGGGCAAAATTGTTTGGTCTGACGAAAGTAACTTCGAGGCAAGTTAACAGCTTCTATTTCCTAAACTTTGGATGTAATAATTGAAATGTTTATGTGAATACACATCCATAACATTTATTCAAAAATTGTAACAAATTCTTTTTTTTTTTCATCAGATTTTTGGCACCCCTGGAACGGTTTATGTTCGCCGTAGGGAAGGAGAGGCATTTCATCCTGATTGTGTGGTTCCAACTGTAAAATTTGGAGGAGGAAGCGTAATGGTTTGGGGCTCCATGGCTTATTCAGGCACTGGAATGTTGTACACATGTGAGGGCAGAATGAACTCCACAATTTATACTAACATGCTGGACCAGGTTTACCGAACCTCTTTGACTAAAATATTTAATAATAACATTCCAAGTGATGTAATCTTCCAACAAGACAATGCTCCATGCCATACGTCAAAAATTTCAATCGGTTGGTTTGAGAAAAAGGGATTACAGTGATGAAGTGGCCCCTCAATCCCCAGACCTAAATCCCATTGAAACTTTGTGGTCCCATTTAGGGAAAAGTGTGAGAATGCACAAATGTTCATCAAAAAAAATTAGAGGCCAAACTTCCTGAAGATTGGCAGAAAATAGATCCTACCACCTGCAACAACTTTGTCAATAATGTGCAAAAACGAATAAAAGCTGTTATAAAGGCAAAAGGAGGACATACCAAATATTGATTGTTGTTATTAATGTTTACTCCACTATTCTTAACCTTTAAATATATAAGTTTGAATCATAATTTCGATTTTTCATTGGTGCTCCATAATTTTGGCCAAGGCTATATATATATATATATATATATATATATATATATATATATATTTATTGCTCTTTCAATGAATACGACAAACAAGGTACTTTTTTTTTTTGTTTTTATAGTTTCTCATATGATCTAATAATTTATTTATTTCAGATTATAAAGTATATAAAAACTGATTATATAAAATTTTATGAGAAATCATCTACATACCAAAAAAAGGCTAAAATAATGAAAGCCTTATTAACAAAAACAAAGAACAATATCAATAATATCAAGTATGAACATGGACACAATATCTTGACCGTGTTTTGAAAAATGAATATATATATATATATATATATATATATATATATATATATATATATGTTTGTTATTTATTATTTAACAGTTAAAATGTATCATATGAATATAAAAAAATATTTGATCATATGAGAAATTATTTAAAAAACTGAATCAAAGTACCTTGTCTGTCGTATACAATGAAATGTGCATTTGGAAGGTTTTTTGCTTAAATACATACACACACACTCACTCACACACACACATACATACATACACACATACATACACACACACACACACACATATATATATATATATATATATATATATATATATATATATATATATATATATATATATGTATTCATTCTCATTATCTCTCTCATGGCCTCTCTTCTTAACACACTTTCTCTTCTCTTTT
>CAHIKZ030002725.1:75000-107500 GCA_903632075.3 Acanthosepion pharaonis | reverse complement strand
CCTATTAAACATAATACCAAAACTCAATAACGTTGAACCCACCATCGACTTCACACAATAACTTGAAACAAACTATCTACCTTTCCTCGACATCTTATTAATACGCAACAATGATAAATTAGATTTTAATGTTTACCGAAAACTCACAAATAAAAACGACCTAATCAATTTCTATTCCTACCATAACTAATCATAGGATTTTACCTCAGAGCCTTTAGAATATGAATAATTAAATGAAGAAGAGTGATATATTGAGAAATCATTCAAACTTCTCCACTATAAACAAAATTTCATACTCAACGTTAAAAAAAAAACGAGCTCACAAAATCAATACAGCCAAAAAACAGATAACCCCCAAAATTACAGAAAATTCATAATCTTGCCCTCCAACACCATTTCCCCTAAACTCGCAATCGGGGTTAAAATCGGGAAGAAAAATATACCAGAAATCATTTAAAATGCCGGAATTCATCAGATAAACTTGTCTACGTTCTTCTTCTTCTTGTAACGGCATTCACCCGGGGTGGGTTGAGCCGGCTCCAATATTGGAGTTTCATGGGAATTTGGAAATTACAAGCGGTCCTCAACCCGCATGTATAGCACATGAGATTTGATTATAGTGGTGAAGGTTTTGTACAGGACCATCCACACTTTTTGAAGGGCCGATTACAGAGACCTGGTGCACTACGTGCCACAAGGTCCTCAAACGACCCTCCGCAGGTTTTGAATTCAGAGTTTTCCTTCTCCTAGACCAGCTGCATCCGGTCTGTCCTGCTATTTATCCATAGCTGGAGGGAGAAGAAGAGGATTCACGCCTTTCCCAAGGGTATTAGCACGTAAGTGAATGTAATGGATTCGACTGGAATTCGAACTCGGCTTCGATTCCTTAATCCAAGCCGCTATCCATTACTCCACCGTGCCTCCTCAACTTGCCTACAGTGCAAAAATATTTATGTGGGGGAGACATCACGCGATCTAAAAATCCAGATCTATGAACATATGACAAACTCGCGTTTAGGCAGACGTTCTAACTCTCCCGCCTTGCATCATAACTTTAATTTCACTAATGCCAGTCTAATTAAAAAAAAAAGAAAGAAAGAAAGTAACCCTTTAAGAATAAACTATTTTGAAAATATATTTATAGCATTACTAACAACTATAAACACTCGCTTAAGACATTACATCACATCACCATCTTTTTACAGATACATTCTTCGGGAATATAACTCATGTCTGCCTAAAACATAAAATAATGAAATTTTGCAAACCTTTTCAAAAATAGGCATTAAAAATGCTGTAATGATAAATCCAACCAAAACTAGATTATTACAGTGTCTTACTTTGTTTCACCGACCCACACAGAGTTGACAAACCACAGACATTCACTACACACACTTACACATAGACAATAATAAAAAAAAAATAAATCCAACCAAATACAAAATTATTCGAACATATCGACACATTTCAGGAACATGCCTTTGCATTTCACCGACGTATACAAGGGAGACATCGATATACATTCCTCACACACATACTTATACATATATATGAATTAACGTTGTTACCCAAAATACAGCGAGACACGCAAGCTTTTCTTTACTTACACACTCTTACACTATCACAGACATTAACGTCTAAAATTTTCCTCACAAATATTTATATATTATGTATTGCTTTAATAAACATGGTACGTGTCTAACCAAGGAGAACTAAAGAAAAATCATAAGATGCAAGTACTCTGTCTTTTTGCTTCTTTCTTTTTTATTCTCAGTCTCTGACGAAGCCTTAATAAAGGTGAAACATGTTAGAGTGAGATACGTTTCCTACTTATTCTTTATTTTATTTTATCATATATATATATATATATATATATATATATGTGTGTGTGTGTGTTCATTTTAACATATTTATTGTTTATACATTATTTTTATACATACAAATATTTAAGTAATGGCTCTGTTAATAATAAATAGTATTAACATTTACCGGCTTGAATGTCCGAGAAATTTTATAGAAAATATGTCCTGTTTTTCGGACATTCAGGCCGGTAAATTTTGTTAATACTGTTTATTATAAACACAGCATTTACTTAAATATTTGTATCTATAAAAATAACGTATAAACAATAAATATATTCAGTAAACAATAAATATATTCAAATAATATATTCAAATAATATAAACAATAAATATATTCAATAATTCATAATATATAGGATTTATACAAATAAAAGTTATAACTAACCTGATTGATGCTATATTCAACAACTCGACTCTAGAGTTTCACAAATTATTATTATTATTATTATTTTGTAATTGCAGAATTCACTCATCAGGAGGTTCCAGGAGTTAATTGCCTGTTTTCTTTATAGTAATTTTGATAATGTAATCAGTTTATGCGATAGTTGGGATGATCTTATAACTGGTGTTATGTTGATTTTCTTCTCTTTGTGTGTGCGTGCGCGCATGTGTATGTGTGTGTGTGAATTTGCTTATGTGCGTACGGGTCAAATACGAAATAGAAGTTTCAAAATTTCTTAATCGCAAAGTTCATAATGAGACGACAAAAGGAAAAAATAAGCTATTTTTTTTGCGCAAATGCTTTTATTTTTCAACAAGGTCCGGTTTACAAGAGTGAGACTTGGTCACAGTTTGTCCGGAAAGTATTTCCTCAGTCGAGACAATCCGTCCAAAATTTGACCATTGCATATGAATGACAGGCATCATGGCTGACATTTTGCTGTGATCATATGTTTTTTTTGCAGTACAAACGGTGCCAAAGACAAGGCAATAACAGGGCGAGTCTTCAATTTTTGATTCTGACTTTCGTCGAGCCTCGTCAATTTCTTTCACACTTTAAGACTTCTGAAACGTAAAACAAGAAAATATTGAAACCAATGATAATGTCGAAATCCTCTCCAAACGATATTTATGAACAATAAGGCAACGAAATGAAACAATGATATAAATTCAAAGTAAAAACTGGCCATATAGGCTTTAAAAACACGCATTTTAAAAGTGTATGTAAATATACACATCAAAGACATAAAACAAAGAGGGAAGAAGTGCTAGAATAAGAAAAATTTACTAACGATAAGACTTTTGTTCGAAAGAAATATATGTATACGAAACAAAGAAATAGGGTTAACCGGCTATTGCTCCTGGCTCTTCGGCGCTAATCGAGGACAAAATATATAAGTATTTGTGCAACGGCTGAAAAAAAAAAGAAAGAAAAATTTCTGCCAGAGAACTTTTGTTTCAATTATAATCTCTTTTTTTTTTTCTGTTTGTAGTCATCGTGTGCATATTATTAGGTTTTGTATTCGATTGGCTCTGAAGAGCGAACATATTCGAAAAAAAAGAAGAACAAAATATGAATTTAGACACTTTATTCATTGTTTTATTTTTCTACTGTACATATTCAAAACTTGGAAATATGGACAGGCCTTGTCGATTGAATTTAACAAACCATTTTTTTTTAAATGAAGAGGGCTCGGAAAATTTGACACTCACGAATCATATGGGAGGAAACTCAGTAAATTAAAAAATAAGTTATTACAAAATTCGCTTGAAGATGAAACAAAACTAATGTTTTTAATTTAATTATATAAAAAATTGTTTTTAGCTTCGGCTTTTGAAACGTGTAGCGAAGAAACCATATTTTAAATCAGTTAATTTATAATATACACACACACACACACACACACACACACACACACATATATATATATATATATATATATATATATATATATATATATATATATATATGGATAAATATTGTTATAAAAGGTGTACTATATTTATGGATAAAGTGCTCAATATCAGAGATAGAGCGTATGTCAATATAAATATAAAAGTGAATACTGAAGTAAACACTCAGAGGCAACAGGCTGTTTCATGCTAGGCGATTGCGCCTGTCATGGAAACAGCCTGTCGCTTCTGCGTGTTGAGTTCAATATTCACTTATATATATATATATATATATATATATATATATATATATATATATATATATATATATAATGCTGATGTTAATAAAATAGTGTTCGATGTAATACAACAGATCTATTAAGTATATATTAGTAAATCTCTTACAGTGTGTAGTTTTTATTTACGAAAATAGGAACCGCAGTACGTAAATTTAGAATCTTATTTTCTGTGGAAAAATACTAAGTCATTTTACTCTACACTTTGGATTAAACTTAAGTCCATGCCACTTTAACTGAAAAACATATTACAACAAAATTTCGTGGATATATCACATTACAATATTCTACAAGAAATCTAGCGCCGCGGCATCACATGCTCAAAAATAATGTAATTGTTAATAAATAGCATATTTTAAGACAAACATATTTCTTTCTACACTAAACATATTTCGTTTTGTTGTTTTACCTGTATCTGGAAAAATTGTGCCTCGAAGATGACAATTTGAAATTGTCGAAAATACTTGGCTCGTTGATTTCACCTGACAACAACTCAAATATACAACTACTCAAATATGCAACAACGCAAATATAAGGATCGTATTATTCAAGGAATTGATAGTAAGTTAATGTCTCATTAAGTCTTGTTAGCGAAGTGATTTTGCCATTAATCTCCTTAACATTGCTAATTAATTCTTTGTATAAATTACTTCTTTATATTAGTAAATCTGCATATTATCCCTCACCGCTAGCGCTATAATGCTGTTGGTGAGGGATATGTATATTTATTAATTCATTAACCCCTATGGTGCGTGACATTTGCCTCACTCTGCATATACGATAAAAAATATAGTTTTAAGGTGTGCTATGTTTATGGATTAATGTGCTCAATAGCAATATATTGTTTTACGGAGAGCCTGAATTTTGAAACAATTCACAATTATGTCACGTGACACCGGTAAACCTAACAAAAAAGGAATTTATCGAATAGTATTTTTACGTAGACTATATATTTTATACACATTTTACAATATTTTATTTAGTGTCTTTCTTTGCATTGGGTGCTGTATAGTATTTTGGTATTATCATATAATATTTTGACTTATGTTGATGAGAGGCACATTTAGGTTTGTTCAGCATTCACAGAGCCCAACTGTGGATGATACGTTATATTTTACGAAGCCGACCTTAATTACTGTTTCTGAGAAAGAGCTCATTACCTCGCACGATCGACAGTTTGAACAACGCCAGTATGCTCAAAAGCGCTGGCTCAACTATCGACGGCTTCCAAGCAGTTCTGTCTACTCAATTTCACTCTCAAGGCTTGGTTGTATGGCTTTCATAAAAATTGATCATGAAGAGTTTCGGAAAGCGAATCGAAAAAGTCTCGCACACTGGGGGCGCACCATATCAGGCCGTTAAGAAATGACAATGAGATTGGAAACGGAACTCATCCAAAGGCCCATACGCATATGTGCATATATATTCACGCACGCATACACTAACACGTGCAAATTTTACGTTTATATAAAAAGGGAGACATTGAAGTAAGATTGTATGCACAAGGACAAATATTTAGAGCATTTAGTAAATTACAAATGTACCCTAAATGAAAACGGTGTATAAAAAAAGCCTACTTAAAACTGCTTCAAAGGCGGGAATCTAGGTATATTTGCATGACAATATAAAAAAGGTGTCTCTTTTATGGGATGCTATTAAGGCTCTACTGGTAATAAAAATGTCGGTGGAAATATATTCTAAAAATCTTGCAAAGAGATATATCTTTAATCAAAAGCTGTCTAAATCCACAAATAAAATTATTATCTATAATCCAAATAATCCAAAAGCAGACGCTGACCTGATGCCATATCTAAATGATCTATTTACCTCAGAGACACGCGAAGAAGGTGTACAAGCATAAATGTTCTTTTGTGGCGCACAACGATCTTGCCAATAATCCTTCAGGGGGGACAATATTTTCAATTTGGACCAAAGATTGCTTGCTGAGGGGATATCATTTCAATCGAGATTGCCTGTGACGTAATTCATTTGGATGGGCGACGCCATCCATTTTAGATCTTCTCCTCCATCTTGGATTCCTTCCGTGCAGTAGGAAAAGTAAGGAATGGAATGTGTCTGGGTCGGAGAGAAAGCGGCGTAGTTAAAGGCAAGCAAATGAAATTCTGTCCTCTATATTTAAAGGTTTGGTCACCGGAGACCATGATAGGAAAGTCTTCGTCAACAAAAGTGACAGTAAGACTGAGATGAGAAACTATAATTGCAAGGCCATCTCGCATTTCTGCCACGACTGAAACAAGATCTTCACTCAAGGAAATATGCGTTTAACGAACAGAGACTGATGCGCAAATACTCCAGGAATTTATCAAGGTAAATAGAATTCTTTAACATGTTTTATATATCTGGATTAATCTATCTAAAGTTCTTCATCAATTTGCTTTGACCTGATGTCACTCTAAGAATCAATGAACTTCGACAATTTTTGATTCATGCGATAATTCTTTGCGACACTGTGAAGTAACGGTTAACTGCACGGAAAAAGCACAAGGTGATGCACGTTCGAATTCCAGCTACGCCTGTTGATGTTGCTCGAACATGAGATATTTCTGTTATTCTTACTTTTGAATAATTGATATTTATTACATTTTATCGTCTATTTTATTCTGAAACTAAGCGTAGCTGAAATAATATTAGATTAATCCAGTGTATTTTTGAAGAATATTAGAATAACTCAGATCCTATACTGAAAGCAATCCGTCTGCATACGGATAAAGATTAAATTCAGTAAACACAGAAAAATAGAAAGGGGTGTAAGACAAGGATGTCTCTTCTCACCGGACATATTCAAACTATACAGCGAAGCGATTCTGAGACAGAAGTCCTCAGGATTCGTTACTCCAGTGTTCCTTGGACATTGTCATAAATAAGTTGGTAGAGCTATGGCACGAAATCTAGTAATATTAGTAGCAATAACACTAGTATTTAATAAAAAAAGACTTTTAACCTATATGCGCCTGGAGTTTCAACTGACACCTGTTCTTTTCCACATGTTGCAATTTTGCTTAAATACCGGATTTTCTTGATTTCAGATGAAAATTGAAAAAATTACCAACATATTTTTAAATTCTTACTTTTCAAAATTACAGTATATAATTACAACACGGAAAGAAAAAGGATGCATCAGTTTAAACTTACACAAGGCGCATTTAATATGTCTTAATATATAATTGGGGAATTTAATGATATGATGAAGAGTTTCCCATTCAAGATTTTAAAAGGTGAGAGTATAAACTGATTGCAGTAACTTTGTAGATATTTATATTTAAAATTATAGTTGACATGTTGATGTGTGTATATATATATATATATATATATATATATATATATAAAGTCTTACCAGTTTGTGACTGGAAGCGATAATTCTGAGGAGAATATAAATCCAGGAAGAGCGCAATGTAGACTACAGAGCATTATAATGATAATAAAAAAGACGGAGACTTTAATTATCCATTTCGATTATAATTTATTTCGTGAACACCGAGATAGAAATATCCTCCGTAAATGGAGAAAATACACCGGAGGGACACATTCATCCTTAAAATGGTAGTGGGGAGGGAAGGTGAGAGAAAAGAGACGGGTTAGGAAAGGAAAGGGCTAAGGAATTTGTGGTTGGTACTAGTCGGTTCACCCAGCCAAGAATTTATTCTATAATTTTGAGATTTTATATTTGGTTCTATTTTACATTGAGTGATACGGTTTCTCAAAATTATAGAGTAAATTCTCGGCTGTATTGTTTGACTAAACCAACCACTAACAAAATAACTTTTCCTTTCCCTAATCTTCGCTCCCCACTATAAATCTAATGTGGCGTTCGGTGTATTTTCTCCATTTACAAAGGAGATTTTGATCTGAAGAGTTGAACACTTTTATTCACGAAATAAATGATAATCAGAAATGGATAATCGAAGAGAAAATTCTTATTATCATATATATATATATATATATATATATATATATATATATATATATATATATATATGTGTGTGTGTGTGTGTGTGTGTGTGTGTGTGTGTTTTTTTTAGTACGACACCATAAAAAATAGTTTTAAGATAGGGATCATAATTTGAAATTTAACGATTAAATTTGAATAAGATGAATATAATCTCAGGCGCCGTTCGACCGACACTTCAACAGAAGTCAATCGTTGGCATTAAAATACTACTGAAAATTATTATTGACATCCAGATCGAACCAATGACATCCCAAACAGTTCTAATTTGTGTTTGAGCTCCTTCTGTCTACGCAGAGTCGGGCGCTGTGTGTTGATCACAAAAGCTTCTAAGATATTCAGGTTGTGTTTTGTCCGGCCCCTGTGCAGAACAGAGAAGAACACTTCTGAATATTTTTTCTACAAACATTGGTACTTAACAAGTGTTCACCAATGACAGATTCGTGTGTTTGTGAATGACCGCATGACGTTATTACAATTTTTAGATCCTGTTTAGAAAAAAAAATCAACCCTTCAGTAGTATTTTAATACCAACGATTGACTTCTGACGAAGTGTCGATCGAAAGTCGCCTTAGGTTACGTTTGTTAAATTTTAATCGTTATTAAATCATCATCCCTATCTTAAAACTTGTCATATATATATATATATATATATATATATATATATATATATATTAAAGGTAAAATACATTCGAGTGGGTCATAATAATATAAAAAATATTAAAACTGACCCACAACAGAGGGCCCGATGTATTTTATTTATACTGAGCAATTTGAATGAATAATCAAAAATATATTTTCACCTCATGCGGGGAATAGACTATTTTGGCAGACGGTAAAATTGGTCGTCTGTCTTTTCAACCCAGATGGGGACTGAAGTTCACTTCCGTAGGGGAAGTAGGAGTTAACTTTAAAGAGGTGACATTAGAAGCTAAAGAGTCAACCTAAAATTTAATTTTCCGAAGATGCCTCATATACTATTCACCATTTTTAAATATTTAACTCAGACGATAAGCACCAGACTCGTATAAAGTTAACAAATAATATCATCTTGACCGACACTCTCCTGATATTAAATAGATTTCCAGAGATGTAATAGCATATATAGACATCATCATACTTGAATACCATGTAAGACACCATCGTAAAGTAAAGAAAAAATATTGTGGGAGTTTTAGGGAAATTGGAAATAAAAAGGATACGTATCCTTAGAAACAGAGACTTCTAAAATTTCTACGACATATAATGAGGAAAGATGACTAGGAGAATTAGACACTCGCAGAACATAATGAAGTTTAGAAAGACAAACGAAAGCAGCGAATAATTTACATAACAAGTTTGTGTAATTGGTTGGCAGAACAGCGATAAGGAGAGATAGCAAAAAGGCAAATTTTACTAAAGGGTAGAAAATACAGAAAGTTATAGAGAGCCATGATCGTCCACGTCGAAAAGGGAAACGGCATATAGATGAAGAAGTTTTTCTAAGAAATTAATTTGTTACGTTTTGGATCCAAAAATAAAATTAGCGGATATGGGCTTCGAAAGGTCTGAACGAGAGATATCATTCCACCTGAGTCTTGCTCCGCTCTGAAAGCCCTTCGTGACTGAGATGTCGAAAAGCGCACCGTGTTTTACGGCGGTTTACCGTACATTAAGCGGACGCAGTTTCGAACCCAGCCGTAGGACACTTGTTCTTCATTATTGAAAACACTTTAAAAGCCACTGCGATTAGACGACAGTTAAAAAAAAAAAAACAGAAATATCAACTCAAACATGAATCCCTTAATATAATTTTTATAGTAAGAAAAGATAATGTCGGATTATTAATAAAAATTCATTAATTCCTTAGAAATACGAAATTACGAAATTTATCGAAAATCCTAGCTTTGCAAAATATTTTTGAGTGATAGTGACCAGTTTTTTTCCTCTCTGTCTCTCATTTTTAAAGCATCATAATTGACAACTGATACTCGGCAACTCTTTGGCTTTGTTTCAAGGGACACATTAGCTTTGAATTTATGCAGTCATATATTATTTTCTATTTGTTGCACTTCACGAATTCAGCGAGAAGATTCAGGTGCTTTGAGACCCAATTGAAAATAATACTTTAAATTTGCCACTTGTACATGTCATTATATCATCAGAAACAAATGGTACAACGCAATAATAGAAAAAATAAAATAAAATATAATAATTATAATAATAATAATATTAATAATAATAATAATAATAATAATAATAATTGACACAGGAGTTCTTAGTGGCCATATTATCAAGGTCAAAAAATTGACAAGCTTAAGAAATACACTCACCGCCGGACTGAAGTTACCAGAATGGGGAACGTTCAAACATATATTTCCCCAGGTATCACTGGGAAGGTGAGCTCTACACATTCTTCTTCTTCTTCTTCTTCTTCTTCTTCTTCTTCTTCTTCTTCTTCTTCTTCTTATTCTAAATGTTGCAATTTCTTGTTGTGTGATAATGTCCCTTCAGGACCTAAGCGGACATGACTATCCAAAATTCCTGTCCTATGTATCTCTTAAGAAATTTTGTCTTCTTGTTATTTCTCCTATACTATGTTAAGCCATCCATTTACTCAAGCCCACTAAGTTATTTGTTGTTTCCATTTTGTTTCCATTTTCTCTAAAACCTCATTGTTGCTCACATGTTCGGTCTAAGGTATCTTCGGTATTCTCCTGCCGAACAACATTTCTTTTGCCTCAAGACTCATCTTCATCTGTGAAGAGATTGTCTAGCATTCACTCTCATACAGGTGGACTGATATTACATATATTACAAATTGTTTTTTTTTTCTTTCTTTTTTTTTTTTTTTTTTTTTTTGGAGTGGAAGTGTCATGATACCATTTCTAAACTTAGGTCCCTGGGCGGGACCCGGAAAAGAATATGTTAACGCCAGATATCAAATTGTAATAATAATAATAATAATAATAATAATAATAATAAATTTATTTACTGATTGACATGGGTGTGACAAAAGACAAAAAAATTTCTGTGAAGGTTTTTAAAAAACTAAGTAAATAAAACACGGAAGAATAATAGATAGTGGCTCAGATTGAGGAATCGGAGAGCCGAGTCGGAATTGCAGTCGAATCCACTACATTCGTTTACGTACCAATACCCTTGGGAAAAGTATGATTCCGCTTTTTCTCCCTCTAGCTATGGGTAAATAGCAGGACAGACTTGCAACCGGTCTACCACAGAAAGAAATGGCAACCTACTGAGTGAAAAAAAATCTGCCTCGTCAGACATGTATCGAAAGATATATGATCGTCTAAGCGTGTATCACGCATGGTACATGAAGTAAAAAAAAAAAAAAAAGAACTCGGGTTGGAAATAGAAAAATAATGCGTCACATAAAAATAAAACTCTTTCCTGTTGTGGATGGAGCTTTGGGTTTGATAAGGAAAGGAACGCAAGGACAAACCAAGAAAATCCCTGGGTCAAAATCTCTCCAAGAAATCCAAAGAATAATTCTAATAAGCACAGCCCATGTCCCGCAAAGACCTTTTCCCATTTAAGTTTGTGATAATAGGTGTCTTTTCTTTAACTCGAGAACACTAACCATCAATTAAAGTTACACCACGACTAACCATGGGTATATCATACCTGATTTTGAAAATACCAAAAAAAATATAAAAAATATAAATCTTTATTTGAAATATTTTACACGCAAGCACTTCAAACTATCCTTTCAGTTAACATTAATAGCAACTGAAAAACATTATTTAGGTAAGAAAATCAGGTACTGAAAATTGTAATTAAAAATAGGAAAATTTGCGCTGGGTACTATATATCCATGGTTAGTGTTCTAGGGTTAATTGAGTAAAATATCACATTCTTTGATTATGATCCGGGATGAAGGATGTTATTTAAAATAACAATATTTTGGAATTATAGTCTTTATGTGTACATGCAATTAACTTGGTTTAAAGATTTTGTAAAGCCATCATTCTATAGACTAAGTAGAAAACGAGATTAAATCTCTTATACGTAAAATTATTTTTTTATTTAACACCTGACTTCGTCAATTAACACTGGCGTGTGTGCATGTGTTTTTTTGTTTGTTTGTTTGTTTTTGTTTTGTTTTTTTTCTGAACGTAGATTCTTTTTCTCACTAGTAAGTGATTCTCTTTATTTGCCACACGGATGAGTCATTATATATCTTACCGTCATTAATTGCCCCACGGAGCGCATACTAAACGCAGGAAGCGTTGGAACAACATGTGACATTCCCAGCGGCGCGAATCTCTACCTGGTGGTTAGAATGTTATTTTTCAGGTCAAGCCGATAACCTCATATGACTTCTCGGATGGTCTGCTTTGACAATGAGTGCAAAGTCTTTTCTTGCATGATTTGAGATGAATCACATAATACAGTTTGTAAAATGAAAAAAAAAGAAAACAAACATTGGAAACAGTGACTATATTTTATTCGTTTTTCATTCATAGACATTCAATGCTTTATATGAGTGGACGCAAAATGTTTTTCAATTTTAATCACAAAATTGTTAACATAAGTTTTAACTTTATCTTTTGAAACACCTTTAGAATTCAGATATTAAAATTTTCAGAAATCTATTTATTATCTATTTATCTATCTATCTATCTATATATATATATATATATATATATATATATATATATATATATTCGAAAATGGACAAAATCAAAGTTATTTTTTAACATTTTTATGTTTTGAATTTTTAATAAATAAAAATTTTAAAAATGCCGGTAAATGTTGTTAATATCAAATTATTATAAACATTACATTTACTTAAATATTTGCATCTATAAAAAAAAGGATCTATAATCATCATTTTTAAATGTATATATATATATATATATAAATATATATATATATATATATATATATAAATAATAAGGAAAATACATATATATATAAAAATATATGTGTGTTGTGTGTGTGTGTGTGTGAGTAAAAATGCCTGTGTGTTAATAAACAAATTTAATGACGATAATGCCATTAAGACGCTAAAATTACTTAAACTGAAAGATAAAGGATATTTGACAGTCAGAAAAATACAATTAAAGAAAAGTTTATCTGATTCATGTAAGACATAAAAAAAAAAAAATTATAAATATGCATTTAAATTTTTTTCGGTCGTAGGTGTTAGTAAAAAATTAAAAAACTGGAAGAGATTTCTACGGGCGAGAATCTAAAGATAAAAACTATTAGAATAGATTGGAATTTATTCTTTAATCTAGCTAGTTCAACAGTAAATTTTTGAGGCCCATTTGCCAATCATTCCAGACCTCCTGAATTCATGCAAATTCTAACAACATTTGAAAATGTATTTTTATTGGAATAATTTAAATGAGAAAAAATTATTAATACAGTGGGGAACCACGTCCATGCGGCGGGGAACGTCAGGTACGGAACGAAAACTCTTTTTGATTTTATTGAGAATCTCAAGATATATAGCAGAACATTTTACCAGATATGTTTGTGATATTCAATTTATTTTTAAATGATCATTTATAAATGTTTTTCAATGGATCCTGTCAAAAAAAATTGTCTGGCATTTTTCAAATCACCAAATTTCGTGATGAAAAAGACGAAGCAGAGCTAAAGAAGATTTAATATAATCATTCCATTTCATGTCAGTGGAAAATGTTTAACAAAATCAGAAATATTTTTTCAAATGTGTATATTATTAATTAGTCTTTTATATAATATCAACTTGAACTGCACCACATATTTGATTTAAAAACTGGTCCGAACGTCAAATTTTCAGGATAACAGCTTCTCCATTACTCTATTTATTGAACAATGTCATTAACTGAAAACTCCTTTTACAAAAAATTATCAAAATGCCATTTAGTAAAAAACGCTCTTTAAATTTTTCAAAAAATTTCAACCTTAGTGTTGCGACTGCATTTTCAAAAACTTTTTATCTGTTAACAATAACATTAAAAAAAAAAAAAAAAATATTTCTATTCGCATTTAATCTTTCGTCTTAACAAAATACCTGGATTTACTAAAAACAAAATAATTTCCATACCTAGAGTTTCAATGTATGTAATTTGAATAAGTACTAACAAATATCGTAAAAACAAAAGACCTTATACAACTTGTAGTTTTTTAAAACAAGGATCATAAAATTCATCGAATGGTTCGTAGATCAATGCAATGAGTTTTGCCATTTTTATCATTAACTTTAAATTATCTAGTTTTTTATATATATATTCATATAATATATATATATATATATATATATATATATATATATAAAAAGAAATATAGTCTTAAGGTGTGCTATATTTATGGGATAAAGTGCTCAATATCAGAGATAGAGCGTATGTAAATATAAAAAGTGAACATAAAGTCAACACTTAGAGGCGACAGTCTGTTTCATGCTATATGCAATCGTCAGGCCACGTGTGCTGTTATTTTTCTCGGCTATTTATATATATACGGGTTAGTGGTGCATTGTGGGTATTCTATTATGGCGGTTATTTTTTTTCTTTTCGCTTTGTTCATTTATTTGGGTCAAATTATATTGCTCGTTTTTATTTATTTTTTTTTTTTTTTTTTTTATTTTTATTTATTTATTTTTTTTTTTTTTCTTATTTTATTTATTTATTTATTAACGTAGTAAAAATTTTTTATATCACGTATTTAACAGTTTTGTTTTGGTTTGAGAATTTAATTAAAGCTATTTGTTCAATTTTGGGGTTGGTTGTTGTAGTTCATTCTAACTATTATTTTTTTTTTATTTAAACAGTTTTTTAATTTGGGATTGGTTTGCCTATTTATTTACTTGGATGAATTTAGGTCAATTTATTTTTATATTTTCTCTTTTTTGGTTTTCGGTTTTTAAGCAACATAGTATTTATTTATTTATTTTATTTATTTATTTTTTTTTTTTTTTTTTTTTTTTATTTTTTTTTTATTATTTTGTATTTGTTTTTATTTTATTTTTTCCGTTTTTCATTTTTTAGGTTACGTAGTAAAAATTTATTTTCATGCCTGCATTTTTTGAGATGAGCTCGGATCTTTTATTTAATAATTTATTTTGGTCGGGGAAAGTAATGATAGCTATTTTTTTCCTCCAAGCAAAGTTTGCAAGTTTTTGATTGGTTGTTTGTAGGCTGATGACTTTTCCTTATCTTCCAAGATATTTTTGGTGTGATGTGCGTTTTGTTTTTTTTTTTCCAGATATACTTAGAAAGCATAGTACTGTTCGCATATTTACTATTTGTGAACGATGTTTTGTGTGTATAATTTCTTTGCTTCCAGGGTCCTTCAGTTACTCCTATGTATACTTTTTTTTCGTTATCTGGTGATTTTATCGTGGCTTGGTATATTACGTTGTTTTTTGTAGACAATTTCCGTTTAAGGGACATTCGTTCTTTATTCTGCAGTTGCACGTGGGTTTAATTTGTTCGTGTGGTTTTGTTGATAATTTTCCTATTGTGCTTTTTTTTATTATTTGTGCCATGCTCTCGGTGCAGCTGTAGCTGATTTTTACTGTATTTTTTGTTGAATATCTTGTGTAAGGTGCTTGATTCTGGGAAGTGTTTGTGTAAGAGTTTGAAGAATATTTTTCCTACGTTTGTTTTTTAACGTTCTTGCTGTACGGTGGGTTGAACCATATGATATTTCTTCTCCTGTTGGTCTTTTTTGTATTCTGTGGTGAGTATGTGAGTATTGCTGGGAATCCGCTATCTTTTAGGGCCGTTTCATAGTCTTTTTTTAGCTTTGTTAAATAGGGATTCATTGGAGGAATTGTCGGAGAGCCTGCGGTTAATCGATTTTGGTATCTGTTTGATTATAGAAGGCGGATGGTTGGAAGATGTGTGTATGTAGAGTGGTTTATCGTTAGGTTTTCTGTATGGTTTATATGTGCCTTCTCTTTATTGAAGGTCACATCTAGGAAATCTACTTCGTTTAGGTTAGTTTTTATATCTATGTCGAATCCGTTATTTTTAAAAATCTTTATTATTGCTTTTCTAGTTTTGTCTGTGTTTTGTTTGTTACAGTTTCTTAAGATTATGAGGCCGTCGTCCCTGTAGAGTCCTGTGTCATTTTTGTATCTATTTTTTTGCTATTATATTTTTTTTAAATAGATAGGAGTAACTGAAGGACCCTGGAAGCAAAGAAATTATACACAAAAAAACATCGTTTCTCAAATATAGTAAATATCGAACAGTAAAATTTTTGACTGTTTCAGTATATCTGGGAAATAAAAAAAAAAAACGCACATCACACCAAAAATATCTTGGAAGATAAGGATCCATCAACCTTCCCATATCAAAAATTGCTAACTTTTGTTTTCTTGGAGGGTCCCCCATAAAATTTCTTTCCCGACCAAAATAAATTATTAAATAAAAGATCCGAGTTCATCTCAAATGCAGGCATTATAAGAAAATAAATTTTACTACGTAACCTAAAAATTTCTTGTGGAAAAAAATAAAATAAAATAATAAATTTTAATAAAAAAAAAAAATAAATAAAAAAAAAAAAAAAAAAAAACAAAAATAAATAAAATAAATAAATTTGTGTGTGTTGTAAAAAAACCGAAAAAATCCCAAAGAAAATATAAAAATAAATTGACCTAAATTCATCCAAGTAAATAAATAGGCAAACCAATCCCAAATTAAAAAACTGTTCCCTATTTTAAATAATAGTTAGAATGAACTACAACAACCAACCCCAAAATTGAACAAATAGCTTTAATTAAATTCTCAAACCAAAAAAAAAACTGTTAAATACGTGATATAAACAAATTTTTACTACGTTAATAAATAAATAAATAAAATAAGAAACAAAAAAAAAAAAATAAATAAATAAATAAAATAAAAATAAATAAAAACGAGCAATATAATTTGACCCAAATAAATAACAAAGCGACTTCCGGTAAAAATAACCGCCATAATAGAATACCCACAATGCACCACTAACCCGTATATATATAAATAGCCGAGAAAAATAACAGCATATGTGGCCTGACGATTGCATATAGCATGAAACAGACTGTCGAATTCTAAGTGTTGACTTCTATGTTCACTTTATATTTATATATATATATATATATATATATATATATATATATATATATATATAAATCGTTCTTATTCCATATCACATTGAAATACCATTCCTATTCATCACCGAAATAAGCCGAACCTGACAATGAAGATACCTAGATAATTCGAACAATAAAACCAGGTAGTGATATTACAATACCTGTTAGTTGGTATAATAGATAATTAAGAATCGTCATTGTTAAAGAGATTAGCCAATGTTGTTAAATTCAGTATTCAGGTTTGTCATACAAAATTTCATTCAAATTTCTCCTTCTCCTGGTGTATAAATCTACCTTGCTCATGATTAACCAGCTATGGGTTAAAATATTAATATTTCTATCAACGATTATAATTATCTCATACAAAATTTTTTTGCTTAAAAAAATGTTTGGTTTTAATTAACCTTCAAAAAACGAATCAATCATTCATATTTATATATATATATATATATATATATATATATATATATATATATATATATATATTCTGGTAAAATTTTTATTCAAATCAGATTACAATTAAAATTGATTTCCCGGAATCTTCCCTGCAACAACGCTCTTTATCATCCATCAGATTTTGACCACTTATTTTTTTCTTTTTTCAATTGCCATGAGTAATAATGAATATAGATGCGACGTTGCAGAGAAAAAGTCGACCTCATCGTTCAATCATCTTTATCATTGGGCAAATTTAATAAATGAATACTTTGCTTAATTGCTTGTGTTAATGAGAGATCAATAAAAATTCAAATATTCTTTGGTTATTAGGAACATTTTCGCAATTATATATCATGAATCTACAGATTCTTGATTTGGATCATTTTATGCAAACGTTTCCAGTCATTCGATTATCATCCAATTTTATTCATATAAAGATTGACAGAATTATGTTCAATCGTGTTTTCTTCTAGTCGCCCTCATTAAATTATGCATTTCATCATCAACCAACGATTCCCGTTTTGTTTCGAATAATTCTTGGAGACATTTTTACGATTGCGTGAAAAATTCCGAAAGCGATGATCAGAGACAGAGAGTTGCATAGAATCAAATAAAACTATAGTCTGAAAATTGAATTTTTGGAGAATTAGCACCAAGTAATGGCGCCTCCCTTTTCGGGAAGATTATTATCCGCTACATCCGAAGCAGGATTCAGGAACTAAAGGAAAGCTTCACTGAAATCTTGTCATTTTGGGCATTTTTGGGGTGCAAGATGATGTCTTTCATCCATTTTACAGCCTAGGGACTACCCCACTTAAAAATACTTGCTACAGGAAACCACAACTGCACCTATCGTTGCGAAGCTGTGGCCGCATGTTCCACAGAAAAGGTCTACGAGGTTAGAATATATACATTAACTTTGGTGATGCTACAGATTATATTCATAGCTATCGGCATTATCTGACGAGAGCATATTTATAGAGCTTTTAACGAATTCAACTGGTTCTCTATCAAATATCATAGGAGGATGGATAGCTTTGTCGACCACTATTGATATTAGTTTTGTTTTGTGCCAACGGATTTTCACGGCTAATTTAGTTATTTGGTACACATTGTAGCGGCAATGAAAATGGTCGATTACAAATACTTAAAATAATCAGTAGTTTTGATCAATGAAAATCAACAAGAGAAATCTTAACTCGGTGAAAATATAGTTCTGTATCTACATTATTTTCATGTGGTCTATTTCCCTTGTCTCTGTTTTTATAATTAAAACTTTTCGAACATCCAGTCTTCGTCAGGTGGTTGTCCCGGGACTAAAGCCTTGTGGGTTAAAGTGTTGGTTCAAAATTTTTGTTCTGAGCTAATTGGTGAGTTTAGTCCTTTAAATGAACAATGTGTACTTAAAACCCTGTTATTCAAACAGAGCAAACATTAATTGAGCAGAGTACTAAATAAGAACTAGACAAGATACGAAAGCCGAGATGTTATAACAACAAAAATGGAGTCAGTAGGCCGCTTGTAAAAAAGAATTAAATGGCTCATAATCCCAGAGATTTGGACAGAGAGAATGTAGTTCTGCACTAAATATGACCATGATTAGTCAAGCGAAATTGTATATTTCTTCAGAATGAATGTTCAGGCATTATCCCAAATATCCAGGTTTATTACCAAGAGAATTCCATTTAATTTGATAACGGAAACAATTTTCTCGTGACTAAATATAGGTAAAAATGTAGATAAAGGATCAATTCAAATTCATAAGGATTCATTTCAGTGTGATAGTTCAAGCCTATACAAGTGTATACAAGTGTATACAAGTTCCGACCAACAGATCAAAGGATGATGGTGATGATGATGATGATCATCATCATATACAAGCACAGATGTAAAGTGATGAGCATTGATTATGCCACATCCTACACAGAAAACAGTGTTCTTGCTTTCTTTCCTGAGGCCAATAGGCGAAGGAGCTATGCTGATGACATACATCCTTGTTCAAATTAATTAAAACAAAACGAATAATTCCGTTATTATATATATATTTTTCGTATTTTCCCAATGAAATATAACCCAGTGCACATGTTAGTACTTTGTATGTCCATCCCACGAAGTCGTACAGTATAGTACTTTGATTTGCTCACTGGTAATGCTTGCCAGTGTGTTCGTACAGTGTTGCAATTTTCGTATGCTACTTTGGAGTAACGCACATCGTAGACAATGGCCGTAGGACAACTAATCGACAGCCGAGACAATAGTGGCTGTGCATGATAAAAATCAGATGCAACCACGGATGATGCAATCTTTTTCAAAGCCAAACAAATTTCATCATACACTCCGAAAATATATTCATATTACTGCACACTACTACAAATGACCTAATCTGAGGAAAAATGAGAAATCGATTACAACCTGTCACGCCAGTGGGTCTAAAACTGACCGAATGGTGAAAGAATGGAAACTAAAGCAGTTATTTCAATTAATTTGCACAAGGGTGTACATGTTCGTTGATATTCTAAATCTTTAACCAATCTGTGAATTATTAATTTTCTTAATTTTACTACTGTTTCGACTTTCGCTTTACTTCTTCCTATGCTGATGACATAGGTATTCATAGACGGGATAAGAATAATCTTGAACAGAAATGAACATCCTCTACGAAGTGTTCCATGAAGTAGGAGTTCCGTTGTTCAACATTTTCTATTATATGAATTCTTGCGGTTTTCTTAGCAGTGACATGGCCAAATGATGCCTCGACTGCTGAATGTATCAGATTATCAATCGCAACATTTTGAAACCTTACAATGTGAAATTAGTAAATACTAGAAATCCATCTGAGTATGGATCAGTTATAACAAATTTATAACGAGATAGAACACAGAATAGGCTACGTGATGTGCGCTAACGCCAATCTCAGTCAGACATATTTAAACTGTCAGCTGCATACAATTTGTCAAATCAATGATTAATGATTAACAATGGCTCCCATCGAATGAACCCTGAAAAAGTGTTTTAATCGGAAGGTTTTATAAATTTCATTCGATAGTAACATTGACTGTCCGGTCAATGAATACTGAATGTTTCCTTATAAGGCTTATATTACTGTCATGACTTCCGATATAAATAAAATATAAAAACAAAAATAAAAAAGAATTCAAATTAAAATAAGGCATTTACGCTTTCGCTTAAAATACTTATCCCTTTCTTTCTCACTCTCCATAAACTTCTCTTTCTGTACTTCTCTCAACTAATGAGAAGGCAAACCTCACATAAAAAAGAGGCAGAACAGAAGACTGGACCCTACCAAAAACGTTGGAAGTTTTCAGGATCAGAACTTATTTATATGTGACTAAAAAATACCAAAACTCACGGAGGCTCCACACATAACTTCTGTTATAAAAGATGAAAAAGAAACGAACGCCGCAAAATAAAATAATTTTGACCAATCACAAAAATTGAAACAAAGGGATTTTTGATGTTAACCGAAGGCAATGTCCACGTTAGAATCTCGGGGCCTGGTCAAAAGTTGACAATTTTAAACTAGAAACAGAAAGGTCGGCGAAAATGACTAATAGAGACGCTACCGCTAGATAAACGAATCATGCGTGTCGCATGAAGTAGTTAAGAGGTCATCTGCTGGTATTTCTGCCCTGGATAGGACCGTGGAAAACAAAGTTGATTGACATTGACCTATTTCCAATATCACTACCACTCCGCGTCTCCTAGACTTCAAAATACCACTACCCGACATTTCTCTAGACTGCTACCAATATCCGCCTTTTTGTTACACTGAATATCAAAGGAGTCACTCCAAAGAAAATAAAAATATATTATTTATATTATACCCTTGAGACAGTTCGTTTTATTTCAAAGTTTCCAGTAATGAATATCTATACCACTCGGCCACATTACCTTTTTGTTATTGCTAATAATCATGATTTTGTCTTATATATAAATATTTTTAGTGGATTATCAATGCTCCCAAGTGTCAACATTACATTCCTAACATCCAACAGACTTAGATGCAATAGACCACTAAGATTATATTTTAATCGTATATTTAATATTCTTATCAAATAAAAATTATATCGATGGTTAGATTCAGCAATCGTAATATTATTTAGTTGCAATCCTAAAGAACTCAACAGAGTTAGTGGCCACAACTCCGACTATAGTTTTCAGTGTTATTTTTAGTTAAAGAATTTTCTGGCCGTTGATAGTAACGTTCATCTCCTAGTAGTTGTGAGATATTATCTGAAACAATAGTCTGTCATTTTCCGCGTCGCGATATTTTAACGATGATGAGCGCACCTCTAAAACTCTAGAGGAGCACTGACTAGCACCTAATCTCTTCCATTGACTTAACTCGTATCATCTCAGTAGGGAAAAAACTGACTGGTTGTATTAAATGCCTCGAAAACCAAGCTAGTTATATTCCATCATGGCTGAACAAACCCAGAACTATCACCAAAGATGAACGGATGTTTTCCTCAAGGAGGTTTCATGCCTTCAGCGCCTATTTCGACTGGACACAGACCTCAAGTTGAATTCGTACATAAGATCCTTAGCGAAAGATCCTGAAAAAAAAAGGCCCCCTGCTATCCTTTATCTTTAAGAGCCAAACAAGACCAAAATTGGAGTACTGTTACCATATATGGACAGAACCTGCCCTGTCTTCCCTTTTCAGCCGATGGAGTCCAAAACCGTCTCCGCGTCCTTGTGGGTGACATAACCAAAAATCCCTTTTTCTTAGATGAAACGTTGCAAGCCTGTCACTATTCTCTCGCTATTTCCATGAAAAGTGCTCAGACGAACTACGTTCTCTAGTTTCACTATTTTTAATATTCATGGCTAAGACCTGTCATGCCACGCCCATTGTAGCGAACTACCCTCATTCTCTTGGTATCCCTTTGCTGAGAATGTAAGTTCCATTGTAACAGCTTATTCACACGAACCGCTACTTTGTGGAAACGACTGTCAATAGGATGCTTAGGTTAATCGTTATCTTCCTCACATATCCGCATAAAATCTGCCTCTTTTACCGTAATCTTCTGTCTCGTGTGGCTCTCGGGACTTGTATAAAGTGAAAATAATTGTTACAAAAAAACTACCCCGCACAACTGTACCCATATAAATATTGATCAGGCTCCACGCTACTTAACATTTGTGATCGAACGGGAAACTATTACTTCAGCAGGATTTAACCGCTAAAAAGAGTAAAAATGATTGATTTCCCAAAGAAAAATATTTGCTCTTCAACACAATCTTTTTTCCTTTCAATAAAATTAATTCTGTTGAAAATATTAACTTTTCCGCTGCTGTAGACGTACGTATACGCTTCTACGAAACTTAAATTTTCTGGATACGACGTTGTATAGGTTTACAATACATCGTGAAATGTCGGCCCTTTCCAATATATTTGTTCATATATATATATATATATATATATATATATATATATATATATATATATATATATATATATATATATAATAGCGAACAATACGATCTGCTTTGTGATTTTATTTGTATTATTATTATTATTATTATTATTATTATTATTATTGACAATTTCGTTCTGCCTAGTAGGGACTGAAAATGCCCCCACCTTTCAACGTTTTTAAAATCATTTATTTCCAGTCAATAGTAATTTCCTATTTTTTCCAAAAATGGACAATCACATCCTACACCAATGCAATTAATTACACCGAGAAAATATTATACAGGGAAAATTTCGGATCATTTAATACCTACGTATGAGGCTGTGTACTAAGTGACCCACACTCGTAAGTCTGCAAACAATGAATATATGATAAAGTAAAATAATGTTTTACACCAGTCAAAACCATATGAGATTAATATTGATTTACGTTACTCAAATTGAATAACTCAATATAGATTCGGGATTAATTTTAAAAAATGTTTATTGACGAGAAAGATTACAATAAATTCGCTTGCCGTTGCTGATGCTCTGAACGTCTGAATACAAAGTGTGGCATTTGAAATACCCTGTTCTTCATTAGGGCAAGCATTAATTCAATAAATTATGAGTAATACCATCAAAGTGAACGTATAGTGACTCATGTAAATCATGATCGTAATGTACTGATTGAGGCGGCTTTCACTTATCCCCTGAAGAGCTGCCCAAAACATGCTAGTCTTATTATTAACAACAAACATTGGGCCGTTAACCAGAATAAAACTTACTGAACCCCCGCCTTTGCTCCCTCTCTGGAGTTTGGCGAAATATCAGCGGTACTTTCCGATGGAATTGTGTCTGTAGTACTTTGGCATAAACCAAATAGATTAGTCATATAAGATAACGAAGCCAAACCATAATGGCGGAAAATTGTGTCAAAAGCAGACCTAAATAAGTTGCATTGTCGTCTGTTTCGGAATGGAAGCAGAAAGATAGATGAAGAGTGCAGAGTTGCCTAGTTTCCTTAGGAAGAATTGAACATTTAAAACGAAATCTTTGTGACCAAATATGATCTGAGGCGTTTTCAAATTTTACTCGAAGAAAATATTTTGAAAACGTCAAGTATCTATTTGAGAATAAAATTTATTGGTTTATTTGATGAGCTTTCTTGAACGGATATGTTCGTAAATCGCTCGACAGATACAGATTTTCATATAAGTGTCATGGATGATGCCAAATTAGTTCAGAAATATCGAAAGCGCCCGCTTATGCAAACGCTTTCTCAAATAAAAGATTTAAATTAACTTTGATTAAATAAACTATATGTAGTTATATATATATATATATATATATATATATATATATATATATATATATATATATATATATATATATATATATATATATGTATATATATAAGTATGTGTATGTGCGTATTTATATATATGTAGGTGTCTATGTATATATAAGCATATGTGTTTATGTGTGGATGTCGTAATAAGTAGTAGGTTTTAATTGGATTAAATTACATGTTTTTTCAAATTGTTCATGATTACATATCATTTCTCCTATGAATGTCCCTGTTTTAGTTTGGCCTTTTATTTTTTTCTTCATTCTCATCCTCTCTTTTCATGTATACATAAGGTTAGTAAATGCAAACTAGACAACAAATTTTATATATTTATATATATATATATATATATATATATATATATATATATATATATATATATATATAATGTAAATTCGCTAGATTTTAAATTAGGATTGTATAATAATTTATTGTATCTAATGTCACCACAAATGTATCCATACATTTCCGGTGTCGGTTTTTTTTTTTTTTTAATTTTAGGTCATCGAATCTGTAGTGATTTATATATCTGATAATAAATCATATTTATCTGCATCTCATTCATTTAAACCGTTATTTAACATTTTCTCTTTAAAAATTCTCTCTCTTTTAAATTTTATTTACCACACTTAAGGCCTTTCCTGTTCTTCTTTCTTCTACTACACCCCTCTCTAGAGCTTTTATACATTTCCCTTTCACTCCTTTTTACCACTCCCACACATACACTCTCACTGAAATTTTGTTTTTTATACCCGGAGTTATATTTCCTTTTTTTTTTTATTTGTAGGTTTGATGAATTGGATTCTGATTACGATTCCAGTGTAATAAATTATAACCATGGAATATTAGTATTTGAGCCTTTTATATTATATTCTCGCTCTGTCTCGTACACAGATCTTCTTGGTTTTATCCTCCTCTAATATTATCTATCTATCTATCTATCTATCTATCTATCTCCTATCTCTCTCTCTCTCTCTCTCTCTCTCTCTCTATATATATATATATATATATATATATATATATATATATATATATATATATATATATATACATTCTGGCTTATTATCAACCTATTCCATAACGCATTGCTTCAGTTCTCAAGCGTTGTCATGGAATGAGTCATTTGAAAGAGGAGTTTTCTAAGTTGTGAATGGCTACCACAGGGGCGCTATAGTCGCGTCCTATCTCCGGAAACGTTCAGTTTTTTGTTTACCCCCAGAATGGCGTGTGCTCAAACGGTTGTCAGGGTGCAGCGTGATTTTCGATGGCAATTCGACATTAATCCGCCCTATCCTAAGAACATTCAACGGGGGTTTAAACAGTTTCAAGAGAGTTGGTGCCTGTCTAAAGAAAAAGTCCAGGACGACCACAAGTTTCGGAAGAACAAGTGGCGAGAATCCGCGCTGCGTTCGAGGAGAGTCCACTGAAGTCCACAAATCGAGCTAGCCGTGAGCTTGCGATCTCTTATATCTATCTTTTGACAATTATTTTCATTTAAT
The DNA here is from genome assembly GCA_903632075.3 of Acanthosepion pharaonis. Lineage (NCBI taxonomy): Eukaryota > Metazoa > Mollusca > Cephalopoda > Sepiida > Sepiidae > Acanthosepion > Acanthosepion pharaonis. The sequence goes on along the minus strand of CAHIKZ030002725.1, from coordinate 81,765 downwards.
TTCAATTCAAGATACACGTAGCATATACTGAATGTGTATCCATTAACTGGTTATTCATATCTACACACCCAGTGTCAATTAACGTAGACATTTGGAAGAGTAAAATAATTGTCATCGATTTTATCCATTATCAATCATTCGGGTAATCGGAAAACACTTTAAATGTCAATAGCATGAAAATAAATACGTAATTCATTGACAGATGTGAAATTATTAGATAATAACGGTTTCTCTTAATATTACTTTTTCATGAAATTCAACGACATGAGATTCTATAATGAACATAAAAATTCTCATTCCTACGAGAGAAATTTATTTCTCATTCTTATTCCTTCGAGTGATTTCTCATTCCTACAAGACAAGTAAATCCATTAAAACAACCAAAAAGGTTGAGTGAAATATAAATTAAAACGATTAATTCGGGTAATTAAAACAATTATGCCAATTATCGGTGTATCAGTGCAAGGGGTATCGACTGCGAATCTGCTTTCACAACTGGTGCTCAAAAAGTTTATTTCGTATTTAATTTATGAAATCTTTTTTTCTTTTTTTTCTTTTAACTAACTCTGCATTTTCTTTTTGGTTCTCAAAGACCTTTTTATTGCCAATCAGAATATCAACAAATTATGAAAGTAACAAAAATTATGTTTCTCCATAAAATTAATGTCTTTTAAAGGAAAAATACACATTACAAAATACATCCTATGTATGTATGTATGTATGTATGTATGTATGTATGTATGTATGTATGTATCTATCTATCTATCTATCTATCTATCTATCTATTTATTTATCTAAATCTGTTCTGATCTATCTATCTTTTCATTATCTATCTATGTATCTACCCATTTGTCGGTTCAGTTCTATCTATCTATCTATCTATCTATCTATCTATCTATCTATCTATCTATCTAAATCTGTTCAGATCTATCTATCTAAATCTGTTCAGATCTATCTATCTATGCCTTTTCATTATCTATCTATGTATCTACACATTTAAGTCTGTTCAGTTCTATCTATCTATCTATCTATCTATCTATCTATCTATCTATCTATCTATTGTCCCATGGCGTTTATATTTATTAATCTAACAATACAGCTATTTACGGCCTAAGCCAAAAACGACCTTTTGATTTCTCTTGTGTAGAAACATACTGATCAATTCTCTTCTATGCAAATACACTACTCCATCTTATTTTGCCGATCTTTGTATTCTTTTAGTGTTAATATTGGACATCCAGACACGAGGTGATAAATATTTGGCCCTGTGTTGTGGCAATTATTATTATTATTATTATTATTATTATTATTATTTTATTATTATTATTATTATTTCATTTCTGTTGTATGCCATTTAATTCCGGATCCCAACCAGTGACCTAAGGTTAGAAATGCTATCATAACATTTTCCACTGCATACTTGTGCAAATAAATAGATAAATGAATAAATTATACGATCGCACAGATTTATAAAGATAAAGCCTTTCGGATGGTGTAAGTTGTTCATAGGAGGACAATCTTTTTTTGTATTTCTTTAAGTCGTGATCTACCACGGATCCCATAAATGTGTCCATCAGAAACTTTTTCTAATCAAACTATAGAACCACAAGTGGAATTATTGACGTCTTCATGCATCACAATTTTGGGATTTCCAATGAAAGATCCTTCAAAGACACATTACAGTCTGAACGATATCTCATGGCAATAAGAATGCATATTCTCTTTTTCATCTATTTATTTATTTGTGGTCTTTGGTCACTATGTCTTGGAGATTAACTTTAATTCTTTTGACTGATTTTTATTATTATTGATTTTATTATCATTTTGGGAAATATTTACTTTCAAACGTGGTTGCAATATAAAAAAGTAAAGGTATATTGTGTAGATACCGTCCAAAATGCACATACGTTATATTAAATTTTATTAGGCAAGTAAATGTTGGTAAAATTTTCTGAATATACTTAAATCTACATGGAAAGTGAATGCGTGATAATTTGTTTCAAAATTTACATTAACTTATTTGGCCGTGTGAAATATTATTATGCCTATCCATATATATATATATATATATATATATATATATATATATATATATATATATATATATATATACTAGATATTAACGATTTTAGGCAACAAACATTTATTTTACACAGGATTTATTGTACGATCCCGAAACGTCTATATGTACAATATTTTTATTAAGTTTTAACAACTTTTCCAAAGACCTATATCATGTCAATTAAAATTAGTAAGCTTTACAAAGTTTGTTTTGGGAATCGGAGTATATTCATCTATCACTCAAGTCATTATCACAAGTTGCTTGTTTAGTCTGTTTTGGAAAATCCGTTTGGCTAAATCCGGCGTTCCGTTGTTTGGTGGAACCAATTTCAAATCACTTCAAGGTGACGTCATTTACAAGGGTCAAACTGAATTTCTATCCGATATTTTTTTAATACATCCATCAATATACGATCACCTGAAAAAAAATCCTATTTAGTCTTTATTACTTCACTTACATTACAACGGCTTCCAGAAATTTAAGTTTCTTTTTAAACTGAGTCCTATTTAATATTTTGTTTTTATACACTCTCTCTCATCCTCCCCCTCCACACTCATTAAACACACACGACTAACACACACACAACACACACACAAATATATATATATATTAATTAATTTCCTTTTGCATCAGATTTATATAAATTGAAACGAACCATAATATATATATATATATATATATATATATATATATATATATATATATATATATATATATATATATATATATATATATGTATATATATGTGTAACTTGCTGTGTGTGTGTGTGTGCCGGTTTGTGTGTGCACAACTATGAAAAAATAAATAGTGAAACACGTTATGAAATAATCCGGAGTTCTTTAGTATTTTTATTTTTTAAAACAGTGACCGATATATATATATATATATATATATATATATATATATATATATTTCGAGAGAGAGAGAGAAGAGAAAGAACATATATATATATATATAGATAGATAGATAGATAGTAGATAATGAAAATAGATAATAAAAAAACAGTAAATGGATATTTGATATCTATCTTCTCTCCATAAAAACTGGCAAAAAACATGAGTGATAGTAGATTAATCTAAAAAACACTCTTTTCAATAATCGATCAACGCATTCTTCATTATCGATTCATTTTGAATTCATAATTATTCCCATCACTGCATAGTATGTGTTATACAGCTTTGAATTCAGAGATAGCCATTTTCTGGGTTGATTTCCAGCTAAGCATGAGAGAACAGTTTTCCCTGCTATTTAGCACAAATCTGCAAAGAAAAGTGATAGATTCATACGTTTTTTCTTTATGATATTTGAGATAAAGTGCATGCAACAATGTCGAGTGGATGATTTCCCGTTACAAATATGTCTACAGTTTTTATTCTCGTCTAAGCCGAAAGTACGTTTACCTATTTCGGTCCGGTTTAAACCGACGTATCTAGAACGAAAAATGACAATGTGCAATCAGCACCTATGTCTACCTTTCTGTTGGGCATTAACCGATAAATAGCGCATAAAATAACCTGTAAAAAATCGATATATCAATCCAAACAATAATTTGATAAATAAAAAATATACATACATACATATATATATATATATATATATATATATATATATATATATATATATTGTGGGAAGGTGTATGTTTCTCAGTGATATATATATATATATATATATATATATATATATATATATATATATATATATATATATATATCAGTCAGTTATTTGACATGCATTCTACACATTTAGGCGATCATGTATCTTTCGATACATGACTGATGAGGCAGATTTTTTCCCGCAGCATGTTGCAATATCTTTCGTCGGTAGACCAGTTGACATCCAAGGCTATAGAATCCGGTTTCTCCTGCTATTTACCCATAGCTGGAGAGAGAAATGATTCATTCTTTTCCCAAGTGTATTAGCACGTAATTAAATTAATGGATTATTAGTAGTATTTGAACTCATATATTTAGCATTTTTTCTTTTTAAATAGAAAAAACTTACAAGAAAAAACCGGATCATAAATCTTACAATTCTTTCTCACAAAATATATAATATATATATATATATATATAAATATATATATATATATATATATTTATTTTGATCCGCTCACGGGATTTTTTTAAATGATAGGGGAAATCGGATTATGACGAAAGCCATCCTTTGACAGGATTTAAAGTTCTTAAAAGCTTTTTGCTCTGTCCAGACAATGTAGGCTTCGAGCACTTTACCGATTAGTTAGGTTGATCTGTACATTTTTTCTTTTTTCAGTTTTTCGTTTTTATCAAATAAAGTTTTAATTTTTTTAAAAATGCCGTTAGACCTACCAACTGTTATATATATATATATAATGAAAATTTAAACACTAGTACTCCCATGGTCATAATTAATTACATTTTTTAGTGTTTCAAAAAATTATTATATTCCTATAAAGAATTGGACATATGAGTTCTAAAGATTTATCCTCTTGGAATTTTTATAATTACACACAAAAAAATATATATATATATATATATATATATATATAATATATATATATATATATATATATATATATATATATGTAAGTTTGTTTATCAATTGAGTTATATTGTCATAATTTGGAGTAAATTCGACAATCTTGATGAAACATTAGCTAGAATACGTGAATATAAACGGAAAGAGGAGTGTTAATAATGTCTCGTGTAAAATAATTTGTATTTGGAAAAGAAACATTGCAAAATAAAAGATCCGAAAATTTATAAAGTGATGCTAAAAGCATCCAAACCGAAAATAGATGAAAACAGAAATCTCTGGCGACAGTTTTGCCGGCCCAAAAAATATGCACATTCTAAACCTAGGAAAATATGCAAATACAATACATTTTTAGAATGGAAATGCAAATTTTAAAGGAGGCCCGTTACAACTCTGAGTCACAAGGGAATATTTCGATGAATTTCTATTTTGACTCTTTGTTAAGAAACGTTTTATAAACAGGCGAGACTTTTCTTCCCTTTACTACACTATTCTTGGATGAAAATCTTGAGAACATATTACAAAGTCAGTTCTATTAAAAAGATGTTCTTGGACATTTACGATAGGAATATTTTTTTGTCTCTGTTTCTGTTGGCAATATATCTTGTCAGCTGTTGCGTACACATCATTGCATTCAATGAATCCATCCCTGTCTACAAAATGTCTTATCGAAAACTTAAGAAGACCAAAGTCAAACATCTTGCATGTTATTCTTATCGAAAAATTAAGAAAATAAAGGACAAATATCTTGCATGAAATTCTTTCAGTTTCTCCTAAGTCCTTAAAATCCCGTTTTTGAAATTTATAATTTAAATGTGTTATTATTAGCGATTGCTGAGGAAAATGTAACCAAAAAGTCGGAATCAGAAACAGAGAGTTGAATAATTGGAAGAATAATGAGGAAAGAGGACTTGAGAAATATGACACTCACAGGACATATTGATTTCAATAGGGACCGAGAAAAACAACAAGTAACCTATGTAACGATATTGCGTAAACGTGTAGTAGAAGAGCGCCTTGGATATTAAGACAACAAACGTTGCAAAGTGCGACAAAGTAGAAGAAATTGTGGAGGGCCATAATCACACAAGTCCTGTTGATTCAGAGAGCACTCAATCAATTTTAAGCCAAGTTATTGTTGTTCTGAAGTTTTGCGCGTCTGCATGTTTGTGCGTGTTTGCAATTGTTCTATTTTGAGTGTGTGCGTGTGTGTGTGTGTGTTTGTGTGTGTGTGTGCAACATCGTTTAATGAGAAATTAAAAATTTTGTGTATTCAATAGTTTGTTTGTTATAATTTTTTATTTCACGTTCATTTATATATATATATATATATATATATATATATATATATATATATATATATTAACAAATATACAGAATTCAAATATTACTCAGCTCGGGTTTCATTGCAGTTAATAAAAATCTTCAACGAAGAACATTAACTTCGTATTATTTCAAAAAAACCAGTTATCGACATTGGATATTAAGATTATTCAGTAATACATGCTTATAGCTCAGTTTCATACCACGGTGCACTGTATTTGTAACACATAAGGAAGAAATATACTTACGTATGTGCAAGTATTTGTGCATGTATGTACCCGATCATATATATATATATATATATATATATATGACGTCGTCCCCTGGTCTCATCGCCAACTGTGACGTTCTATCCTGATCTACCACGGCACCAGTTGTGACGTCCCCAAACAGCGCCAATTGTGACGTCCTCGCCGCGGCGCTAGCTGTTCGCTCCTCGCTGCTCCGTTCGGGTGTCGCTGCTCCAAACGTGACGTCCGCCTGTCGCGTCAGTCGTGTTGTCTCGTCCTGTGACGACCAACTGGCTTGGTATCGGTCGCGGCACCCAAATGTGACGTTCTAACCTTTTGGTGATTCGGGTGGGAATCTGGTTAGATTTGATATCAGCCTCGTCGTTCCCAACTCGCTTCCAACGCCTGGTTACCAAGGTAACTGCATTGATCTCCAGTCTGCCTAGCCACGTTGTGAATTGATCTTAGGCAGACGAGATCAAACAGTAGTTGGGGCCGTAATGCAAACTGAGTTCAACGGGGGTGATACCACACAAATATGCATAAAAGAAAATAAAATGAAAACTCAAAAAGTTCAAAGTATCAAAGAAAAAAAGGTAACAAACTTTTTATGTCTAGTTGTTCGATACATAGGA
>CAHIKZ030002725.1:0-70000 GCA_903632075.3 Acanthosepion pharaonis | reverse complement strand
TAACGAGGCAGTTTTCCACCTAGGTTTGCCATTTCTTTCTACACACTGACCAGTTGCAATCTATGGCTATAAAACTGGTCTGTCCTGCTATTTACCCATAGCTGGTGGGAGATTCAAGAGGATTCTTTTCCCAAGGGTATTAAAACGTAAGTGAATGTAATGGATTCGACTGAATTCGAACTCAGCTCTCCATTCCTCAATCCAAAAAATACCACCGTACTTTTAAATACTAAATATTCTTAAATAGGTTCCGATAATTATTATGCATTTTATTTTGTTATTATGGTGGAAATAGAAATTTCGGAGATTCTTTTTAGATTTATGATAAACACTTTAATTTAGGCCATAATCATTTTAACATGATATCAAGAAAAGGTAATATATTTGTTTCATTTCATAAATAAATTCTATTGCACGTACGACACTGTTTTGTCATCTTCAAGATCGTTTAATATTGTTTTGCGGAGATATATGAATAAACCATCATTGAAATGTAGAATGCCGATATTTATGTATAAAAGCATATTATTTTTAAAAAGTAAAATTTATAAGCCTACGTTTCCAAAGTGATTTTGCCTTCAATGTGAAAGTTTAAACAGTTTTCCAAATTCGTGTCGAGTTTTGGTTTTCATAATATTTTCCCTCACCTGAAAAGGGTAAAAAATCTGAATGTAACAATGAGTTAGACATATTAGCATCGTCGTGTCTCTTCCGTGGCGAGAAAAAAAGGTAAGCAAAAATGAGGAAGTGACGTACAGAGAATCGGTTCCGATGTAGTTAAGCAAGATAGGATGCCAAAGGTGAACACCTAAACCCCTTATGAGCTGAGAAGACTTGCTTATCTATTCTTCCGGAGTCAATCGATATAAAACAAAACGAAGAGATGTGTTAATTTGTCTGTTTGGTCTTGGAGAGTCTTATTTGAAGATAAGAAGATTTTTTTTGTCACATCTTGTTTCATTTGTTGAAAAGTTTTCGGGAAAAAAGATTGCTTAGCTGTTGGCATATGAAATTAATCCTGAGCCTCGCTGCGAATTTTCTGTATACAAATATTTTAAGATTGAATAATGAGGTGCCTTATCTTTACGTCGGGTAAAAAGGTGAAGAAGAGTCGAAAAACAGAAGAAATGGTAGATATTAATGATACAAAGCAATGGAAATATAGGGAAAAAGAAAGAAGGAGTTAATGGAAGGCGAAAAGAAAGAAAGAAAGAAAGAAAGAAAGAAAGAAAGAAAGAAAGAAAGAAAGAAAAAAAAGAAAGAAAATGAATAGAGTTAATGGAAGGCGAAAGAAAGAATAAAGAAAGAAAATTAAGAGTTAATGGAAGACGAAAGAAAATAAAAATGAAAGAAAGAAAAAGAAAAATAAATAGAGTATAGAAGGCGAAAAAAAAAATATAAAGAAAGAAATAGAAAGAAAGAAAAAAAAAAAAATAAAAAAAAAAAGAAAGAAAAAGTGGAACAAAATTGAAAGAAAAAAAGAAAAAGAAGGGAGTTAATGGAAGGCGAAAAGAAAGAAAGAAGGAATTAATGGAAGGCGAAAAGAAAGAAATAAAGAAAGAAAGAAGGAGTTAATGGAAGACGAAAAGAAAGAAATAAATAAAGAAAGAAAGAGTTAATAGAAGGCGAAAAGAAAGAAAGAAAGAAAGAAAGAAAGAAAGGAGTTAATGGAAGGCGAAAAGAAAAAAACGATCAAGCAAATAAAATATAAACGTCGAAGAAAAAGAGTGAAATCAAAGAAAGAAAGAACATAAAAGAACATGAGTAAACAAATGGAAAACAGATATAGGGAGGGAGAAATCAAAGAAAGAAAGAAAGAAAGAAAGAAAGAAAGAAAGAAAGAAAGAAAGACTGCAGTCAAACAAATAAAAGATAGACACAAAGAAAAGGAGATATCAAAAAAGAAAGAAAGAAAGAAAGAAAGAAAGCGATCAAACAAATTCACAGATAGATATAAAAGAGTGAGTTCAAAGAAAGAAGGAAAGAAAGAAAAATGAAGGAAACTGTTGTTTAATGACAGAAAAAAAAAATCAAATAAAAAAAGAATAAAGGCAAAAAGAAAAAAGATGTCAAATGTAAAAAAATTTACATACAGAGAGACGGTTCAGACAAAAGAAAGAAAAGAAAGAAAGACTGAAGAAAAAAGAGAGAGAAAAGAGAGAATAAACGAATGAAAAAAAGAATAAAGGAAAGGAAAATCCTTGTAGAAAAAAGAGAACGGTCAAATAGATGAAACATATATAGATAAAACGAGATATATATATATAAAAAAACAATATGACAAAAGAAAGAAAATAAATAGGAAGAAAGACCCAAACAAATAAAATATAAATGCGGAGAAAGAGAGAGAGAAAAGAAAAAAGAAAAAGAAATTGATGAAAGAAAAAATGAATGATAGATTAAAGAAAATTGAAATGAAATAAATAAAAGGAAGAATAAAGGAATAAACAGAAAATAATTTAAAAAAAAGAAAAATAAAGGAATAAAATGAAGAAAATAAACAAAAAAAAAAACAAAAAAGAAAAAAAAAAGAAACAAAAAATGAAGGAATTAAACAAAGGCGTTTTCTGAGAAAAGAAAATCTCAAAAAACAAAATAAAATAAAAAGCGAAAATAAATGAAAAAAAAAGGAAAAAACGTGATATCTAAAAAAATAAACAAAAAAGGAAGAAACCAAGAAAATCTTCAATCGTTTTTCAAGGCTTAATCATTCCTGAATGACTCTTACAAGACAAGAATAAGTAGAAAGTAAAAACGAAAAATAAAAAATACAAAAACAAAAAATGAAAAAAGGATAACAAGGTTAAATATAAGACAAAAAACAGGAAAAGTAAATCAAATAAAATGACAATGAAAATGAATTTAGTAAAGACATAATATTAAATATCTGAATTAAAAAATAAATCCAGTGGATTTATACTTGGGCAAAAAGTAAGGTAGAAAATTTCACTGTCAACCTATCTTTACTTTTTAATCTTAATTTTAAAGCCAAATGGGCTTAATAATTAATATATCTAATGAAGTAAAATGTCATATTATATTTCTTTAAAATATTGGACACTTAAGGAACGACAATGTTCAATCGCGCTAATAACTGGAATTATTTGAAGGTTGGCAGTTGTTTGGTGCCTATGAAGAAAACAATTAATATACAAATATTATTAGATAAGTAGGCAGATAGATAATATGAATAGATTGATCTCTCTCTATATAGAAAGAAAGAAAGAAAGAAAGAAAAAAAAAATAGAAATGCCATAAAATATTTAGAAAAAAGGCAATAGATAATATGAATAGATTGATCTCTCTCTATATAGAAAGAAAGAAAGAAAGAAAATATGGATAGATTGAGATAGATTGATAGATATATAGGAAACGAATGAGTGTAAAGCAGATAGGAACAGAGTGGCAATAAGATAGATAGATAGATAGATAGATAGATAGATAGATAGATAGATAGATAGATAGATAGATAGATAGATAGATATAAAATATAGATAGGTAAAATTAGAAACAATGAGAAGTCAAACAAAAAATATAAATTGTTACATTTCAAAAGAGAATCATAGGAGTGTACTTTTCTCAGTCGGTAAAAGAAGAAAAATTTTAAGTGATAACTAAAAAGAAAAGAAAAATCGACAATTCTGACAAATTAAATAAGAAAAAAAAACCAATAAGACATCATTTGTTTTATAATCATTTATTCCTATAATAAATTATTATGTACAATTATGCAAAAAATATTAATGTTCAAATATTTTAGGTGTTACTTACCGGATATTAAATAATGATATGTTTTCAAAATTCATTTCATGTGAACTGAAAGAGTGAGATCATATTCCATTTGTAATAAATTTCAACGTATTTTTCAAAAATGCAGAGAAATGAATGAATTTCAACACACACAAGTACACACACACTATACATACATACATATATATATATATATATATATATATATATATATATATATATATATTTTTGTGTTTTGAAAACTTTTTTAGAATTAATCTGTAGAAAGTTACAATATGTATCAGAAAAAAGACAATACGAAAATGTTATATTTAAATTTTTTGGTCAAATAAATGCAGTTCAAAGAAAATGCCTTTATGGTCTTAAAGAAAAAACAATGAAACGTTAGAAGATACATACATACAGTTTTCTATTGTCTTTTTTGCTTCATAGATATATATATATATATATATATATATATATATATATGTAATGTGTGTGTGTGTGTGTGTGTGTGTGTGTGTGTGTGTTGTGTGTGTGTGTGTATACATATATATATACATATATATATAGAGACATATATATATATACATATATATATATATATATATATATATATATATATATATATATAGAGAGAGTGTGTGTGTACATATATATATATATACATATATAGAGATATATATATACATATATATATATATATACATATATATATATATATATATATATATATATATATATATATATATAAAAACGTTTCTTTGAGAACGAGATATATTTTTTTTTTTAAATCAACGTTACGGAAGGTGCTCGGGAATTTTTAAAATAATAATTCTGCATTTTTATTCTTTCCCGTTTCGTATATGATTCTAAGTTCAATTTTTCAGCAATCGTCAGGCACGGATAGAAAGCTATCTATCTATCTATTTCTTTATATAAAAAATTTATATGTGTTTGTATAAATCACGATCACTTTCTTATATTTACGTTAGTCCCTGTTACTCCGAAAAAAAAAATGCTTGCCATTGTTTTCCAAATACAGGTATTTAACATTCTTTTTCAGATAAAGTGGTTTTGGAGTTAAAAAATATTGAAAATAAACAAAATCACAACAAAATGTTGGGCGGCATATGAAAATTTAACCACATAAAAAGGTCTTTAAATTGTTGACCAAGAAAACATAATTCTATGGGCGTATTTTAATTTTAATATTAGAACAAACTATCCCAAACTTTCAAGATTTCAGCGTCAATCTTACAAAAATTTTTTAAATTAAAAATGTTCACCTCAAATGTTAAGATCTCTTTCACTCGCTCAGGTACTCTGACATCCTTAAAAAAATTTTTTTATTTTCAAACATACTTGCCATTTGGTTAAATTTATTTTAATATTCTAAAATAATGATATTTTAAATATTCTTACAATCTCTTTTATATAATTAAATATATATATATATAATCGTATATATATATATTATATATAATATATATTAAAAAATAATTTACAAGATAATAATAATAATAATAATAATAATATTAATAATAATCACCAAGATTGGTTCTAATTTATTTCGTGAACATCGACATATTCACTCTTCAAACCAAAATCTCTTAGTATACACACACACACACACATATATATATATAATTGTACATGTGTGTGTATATATACATATACATACATGCATACATATATATATATATATATATATATATATATATAAATATTTATACTGTGTATATATATATATCAAGATACATGCATACATATATACATATATATCATTATTATTTATGTGTGTGTGTATATAAAATACATACATGCTATATATACAAATATATATTTATATCTTTCTCTCTCTTTTATCTTCTCAATATATATATATATATATATATATATATAAATATATATATAAATTTATTTTTAAAATATATATTAATATATATATTTTCATATATGAAACATTTAAATATGTATATAATTCTTTTACTCATATCTATATTTTTCTTACAATATTAAAACAATTTAAGAGATTCTCTATAAATGTTCGGAAGCATCTATGTTATGTTTTTCAAATTAATCTAAAAAAAAAAGAAAAAAAGGATATTTTCATGTATATATGATACGAAAATATATAAGACAAATGTAGTGGAAAAGCTAGAATATGCAAAGTATATACTGCCTTTCCTGCGATAAAAATTCTTCGGATCCCCTTTTTCTCCTTCTTGCTTTCATATCTTTCTCTATATTTTATATACTATTAAAATGCCTGTTTTTACTTTACTAATAAAATTCCATATTCACCATTGTTTTAAAAGAAATAATATAAGAAATTGATATATATATATATATATATATATATATATATATATATAAGATATATATATATATATATATATATATATATTTATATACATATATGTCTGTATGTATATATACACACACATATAATAAAGATATTTTGGGAGAACAATTGTTAAAAGTCCCTAAGATAGAAAACAAAGTATTTTCTGGTGTCGATATTTACGGATGTTGTTGGAAGGAAGACAGCGGCAAGTCCCTATTCTTGGTTTTCACAGCGACAATGCTTTAGTAACAAGTTATTTAATGTCTTTAGTTTGTTTATTTATTTAACACTTACCAATTAAGTGGAAGTGACATATACTTTGAAGATCTGAGTCTGACGATGCTCCGTTCATTTTTACATTTTATGTCTATCACACTCCGCCTCTTTCAAAAAGAGGCTGCCCTCCCTCTCTCTCTCACTATATATATATATATATATATATATATATATATATATATATATATATATATATATGTATATATATTATTTAATTAAAATTTATAATATAGTTTTTTCTAAACAATAATAACCATGTTTCAAAAAACTAAAGCTAAAATTTCAAATTTAATTATATAATTAAATTAAAAGCATTAATTTCATTTCATCTTCAAGTGAATTTTATAATAAATTCTTTTTATAAATTTACTGAGTTTTAAACGCACATATAAATTCATAATTTCCTGTTTCCGATGATACAGAGAAATCCAATCATTCAGACAAGGGCGGTAGTGTGTTCATTTTTATTAACTATTGTTGTATCAATTAATTTTCTGTTCGAAAAAAGCGGTCAAGTTTAGGGAGGGTAAGGACATTTCAATGAATTCTGACTTCCGTTAAACGCATGTCGTCTGTTTTTTTTATTTTGTTTTTTTTTTCATAAAAATATTTTTTATATTTTTTTTCTTTTGTATAGAAAAAGATTTCTATTTATTTAACTGAATTTTTAAAATATTTTAAACAATTACTAATAGACTATATTTCTAAAAAAAAGTAAATGTAATGAATTACTTAAATTATTTAAAATTTTTACATTAAATATAAGTATGTATAAAACCAGCTCCCATTTTTTTTTAATAATGATTTAAAATCGACAATGTGGAAGGGACAGTTATGAGGATTTCTACAGTTACATATTTTTTTTAACAATTTTCATCTCTTTTTATTTTTTTTTATATTGTCTAAATTTCTTTGGTTTTGGTCTAAGTGTTTATTAGAAGATATTAGCATTATGTTTCTTAATAATTTTTTCTAAGTTTTCAGTACAGCTGTTACTTAATTTTAGTGTATTTTTATTGAAAATATTACTTAGTTTACTTTCTCTAGGAAAGTGTTTAACTATTAATGTAAGGAATTTTTGGCCTAATTTTTTCTTTACTATTTGGTTGATGGGGGTGTATACCAAATTATTTTTCTACTTCTGTTTTTTCTATGCTTTCCATTTTCCCTTTTTATATAAGTTAGTTTTTGGTTTTTGTAGCCACTCTCTTTTAGAGCCTTATTATAGAAATTAATATGTTTCATAGAAAATCTTCTCATTTGCTTTTTTGTGTATATATATATATATATATATATATATATATATATATATATATATATATATATATATATATATATATATATATATATATATATATATACATACATATATATATATATCATTTTACTATTTTTAATCCATGAAAATTGTAAAAAATAAATCAAACCACCTTGTTTGTCATATTCAATGAAATATGCATGAAAGAACGATTGATGTTAAATACACAAAACACAAATACACACACATATATATAATATATATATATATATATATATATATATATATATATATATATATATATATATATATACACATTTTTATAGTCCTATACACACACACACACATATATATAGATATATATATGTGTGTGTGTGTGCAATATTTATTTATATATATATATATATATATATATATATATATATTATATATGTGTGTGTGTGTGTTTATTAAAGATCTCAAAAAAAGCCATGTTCTATCGAGAGAATAAAGAAATAATAATTCTCCAGTAAAAGACTGACGCTCTCTGCTATTCAAAATGGGCGATTAACAGGCTCTTAATATGTAAATAATCAAGAAAGTAATTTGTATGTATATTTAAAAACTGTTTTAATGGTATTTAATACAGAGCACTTTTATATACATAACAAAACGAATAAAGAAATCAAACGCTCATTTTGTTATATTTCTGAAAGACTTGTTGAGTAAAAAAGATTCTTCAAAATAAACAAATAAAATGACATATATCGATTTGTTTACGAAAAAACTACAATTAAGTGACAAAAAGTACAATTTTAAACATTTATTTAGTTCCCATAACTATATAATATAGTCTATAGACTAAAGTCTGTAATATATATATATATATATATATATATATATATATATATATATATATATATATATATATATATATATATATATATATATATTTTGAACTCTTACATTATTCATGGAAGTTCTCCCGACAAAAATGCATATTTATTTCGACGTCTAAAGACATCTCGTCAATTTGTTAACAATGGTGGTAAAAACATGATTTTTTATCGTTGTAACTTGCATGTTCCAATGTAACAGATTCTAATAAATATCTATTGCTCTACTCTTGAATTTAGCCCTTTTTTAAATTAATGTTATGAAAGTTTGAATTTATATGCTTTTCGTCCTTTTATTTTTTGTATATATATATATATATATATATATATATATTGTTTGTGTGTGTGTGTGTGTGTGTGTGCGCACGGCATTTTTGAGTCAATTCAATGTTTGGGTGATATCTATAGACGCTATATCTCGATAATGCACATTGCCTTATATATGTTAAATTTTTATTTTCAACAATACATACACACACACACACACACATACATATATATATATATATATATATATATATATATATATATATATATATATATATATATATATATTCTTACTGGCTTAGCTATCTGCATGTGTTTTTGGATTTGATTTAAGAGTATCTTGCCCTTTATTTTACAGAGAAACCTGAAAAAATCAATAATGTTTCAACATTATAATTGTTATTATATACACCATTATTATTATTATTATTATTACTATGATTATTATTATTATTATTAAAATCAGTTGTCTGTAGCAAATGAACATTAATTTAAAATTTAATGGCCGTTCGGAATAACCCAGCCACATTTTGACTGCACGCTTGTGACACTTTTACAGATATTGCAATAAATATGTGCAAGGATTAATCAAATTATAATCCTCTGTTTCCTTAATGTCGCACGTATTGAGGAAGTCTTGAACCCATTTGAAAGTTGCATCTTTTTAAGTTTTACATTATACAATATCTTGCCTTATTCTTTACAAATATGTATCATTATCTTGCTTAAAATTCTTATTAAACCTTTTCAGACAAAAATTATGACAACAGCAAATGTTTAGAATCTTTGTATATATCTTTTAAATTTTACTTCTCATCTAGCAAAGAAGCTACAGAAAAGACACACGCAATATATATATATATATATATATATATATATGTGTGAATTCCATAATTATAATTTAGTGTATGCGTTTTGATCATATTAATTGAAGGAAATGAATTCTAGAATCACTCACTGTTAATGAAACAGTTATGCAATCACTTTTTAACTTAATTGTAATTCAAATACAAGCACAAGTTTAAATATACAAATTAGTCTTCAATTAAATGGTTACTGCTTCTTTTTTTCTTACTGGCCAAGGGATGCGGATCAAAGTGTAGTTTGTGTTCTCCTCCTTCGCCTTCTCTAAAGAAAGACTAGCCCTGGAGATTCCAATCCTGTAGCAGTACCTCAGATGGCGTGACAGTTACCACAGGGATTAAACACGTTTTATCTCTGACCCATATATACGCGTCTATGCGTTCTACACAGCATGTGTCGCATCTCATATTGATTATCTCAACAGTAAATAAACAAATGAACATTAAAATTTACGCTACTTTTCTTATTCTGTCTTCAGAAAATATATTTAGTGATGATGTCAATTTTCACAATAATAATATATTTTGTTCCAGAGTTAATAGTGTTAAGAATTTATTTTTCACAGAATGCTTAACGACTGACTAGGAAACATAATGTGGATTCGCTTTTAAATGATCCATGACAAGACTCAATTCAGCAAAGTTGAATTGTCTTTGAAGTGAAAACTAGCCTGGTAGAGATTATTGGTTTTCATTACTGAAGTCCACTACTCAAAGATTTCAGTTCTAAGTTGAACAAAAATGAGCTAATTGTAATGTTTTTGTGTTGGTAAATTCCATATTTTTCTCGACATTATGTGATTTCATAAACGTTTTCTCTGTTTGATCTGGAACAAAGATACCATTAATTAAAATAATTATATCTAATTTCTTTGAGGTATATTTCGCGAAGACAGAATGTTCAGTTTGTTAGCCGAAAATTAATCTCTTTGATGCGAAATAAAATAATTTGGATCTGTGTTCGATGATGTTCTCGTAGTTTTATTTTTCTAAACTATGTCCTTTAAGGACGCAGGCGATCGTGTTTCTTACTTTACTTTATGATCTGCGTATTACCGTGACTTCGCGGGAGAGACAATGAAATGGTTTCCAGTTGCCTTCAAAGGCTAGAGAGATCAAACAACTATGATATTTAATCCATAGCTGGCAGGTGGAGATATAAACGCGAAACAACGGTTATAGTTATGCGCAGGTGCGGAAACGCTAAAGATGTAGAAAGGAAAAATTGTAAATTTTTTAATTTTCAGGGTCATTTGTGCAAAAATGAACGCAAGAAGAAGCTAAACTGAAATTTGAACTCGTTCTCCAATTCCTCTTGCCGTTACCCCATCCACACACCCTTTGCATTTTTTAGTGACACATTTGTTACGCTTTTCAAATCTAATCATTTCGAAAAACATAGGTAACAATTTTTTTTTAATCATTTCTCCCTAAGCAAGGTGATAATGACACTAAGGCGTAAAGGGTTACAGAGAGTGAAAGAAAATGAGAAAACTTTATTGAAGAAAGGACGATAAAAGAACACATTTCAGGGAGATAAAAGGTGGCAAATGATGCTGTATTTAAATTTTTGAAGACCCTAGTAAGCAAGGAAGTGAAGAAGCAGAAGAGAAGTGCGAGGTAGAAAACTATTAGAGTAGAACTTATGGTTACATCTATTTCAGCAGTAAAACGATGTGACCTAGTTGCCAAGCTAGTAGTACACTTAAATTAATGCGATTTCAGTACCAAGATTCCTCAAACGTATTAATTTAAGAACAATTGCCATGAAAATATTCTTAGAACAATCAGAGAAAAGCCATGTTATGGCAGTGGGAAAGTGACTGATTTCGAGATGCTAAATCAAGATCGATTACATTGTAGAGCTTTCATTGGATTTTGTCGAGAATCTCGATATATAACTTAAGTGATTCATAAGAATTTTATCTCAAAATCATCAAATTATTCGCTGGTTGATTTTCACATTTCGAATACCGCCGGAAGATCTTCAAATTCAAATTCCAATATTCCAAATTATAAGAAACTTTACAAATAAATACAGTTCTTTTATATATATATATATATATATATATATATATATATATATATATATATATATATATATATATATATATATATATAAATTATATATATAAAATAAATCAGGGCGAATTAACATAAACAATTTTGCTACGTATCAATGCATCTCTTTTGGCTGGTGTTAAAAATAAGGGTTTAAAAAACGAAGCACCGAAATTTACGGTAAAGATTCCAGTTTTGTCTTAGGATTGTAAAGAGATTTTGTTGATTTTAGTGTGGTAGAAAATAAATAAATCGTCGAAATAACTGTGAGCAGGAGTTGAAAGAGAAAAAGTTGCTAAAAAACAAGAAACTATATTTGCTTTGCTTGTCATTGTAATTACAGATTTGCTGCTCAAAAAGACACTTACAACGATGAAAAAGTTAATATGGCCGCCGGTCAATTTAAGCGAACAACATTAAGAGACTGATACGGCGTAAGGTAGAGAACATTGATTGTCGTCTTGAATTTTAGTTGGTTCACTCAAGTGGGGTTGAAGCTTCCGTGGGGAGATGGTTGCACGGGTTGCGGGGTTAGATACAAGACAAAAAGGGGAAAAAAGTAATAATAATAAAAAAAAAACGTCGAAGAACCAATGAATAATATCGGAAATGAAAACAAGTTTTGGGATTTGAGGGTCTAGTGGATGAGAAGAAAGTGATAAGATGTCTACCAAAGTGATCACAAAGCGAGAGAGCGGGTGAAGACAATGACAGCGAAGTGGAGATAACTTGTTGAAAGACAATAAGTTACTAGGTAGATTCGCGCGCTCAGTGTTCTAACGCGGGAAATTAAGTAGAACTTCTGGGAATTATGTCTTTTGATGAAATGGGAAAAAAGGAAAAGTAAATAAGACATAGGTAGGAACATTATATATATATATATATATATATATATATATATATATATATATATATATTTCAAACGTTATTTTTTAGTGGATATTCGTATTTGACTTAGACGCCTTGTCTTTTAAAAGCTATATTACCCTTTGCACTCGAGAAAACTTTCTGCTCTCCGGCAGGATGCGAACCAGCGTCGACCTTCGTAGAGGTAAAAAATAACGGAAAACATTTTTTTAAAGTTTTCTCGAATGCCTATTATACACACTGCTTAAAAATCCGGGGCGTCTACTCAAACACGGGTATCCCCTTAATATCATTTTTGGAAATAATAAAAATATCGGATTAAAAATAAATCCATTAATTCTTCGCACATGAGAAAACATGCGCCCCCTCAGATGCACACACATAGCCAGTAATTTTGAAAGAAAGAAGTACCTTCTTAAAAGCAGTCAAAGCTGAAAGGTTGGAAAGGAGAACTTTAAGTCATCACCTTTATTTATGAAAACAATTTGAAATTCTACCTGAAACATTATTCACCGGTCGTACCCAGCTCAATTAATTAATTTTAAATAATTATTCCTACCATAGCTTAATTAAACTTCCGCCACCCTCCTCTGATATCAGCTATATCATTTATTTATTTCTATTCTTAGAAAAAGCATCTTTTCAAATAACGAAAATTATTTGATACAGATTCTAAAATCGAGTTCAGATTATAATAGATTAAGTTTTATAAAGTTAATTCGAACGTTCGACATTAAAAATATTTAAAACATTCTACAATAAAATGATATTTTAGTTGCGTAATTTGTCATCTTTCACCGTAAGAAGAAAATAAGGATACATCATTCCTCAAGAAAATCCCAAAAAGAGTCTGCAACATTATAGGTCTTGATCTGGCATCTTGGCTTCAGTCAATTTCCCACTATCGTAATGTTGATTCACCGTACCTTTTCGATTAATATTTTTATGGTAATTATTATGATGAGCTTTCCTTTTTCATACCTCAACTTCATGAATTTAAGCAGAGTATGGAACTGGCAACTTGGTCTCATAATTTCCCCGTTGAAATTGGGTTCTATTAGGTACTATTAGGTTCTATTAGGTACTATTAGGTTCTTTTAGGTACTATTAGGTTCTATTAGGTACTATTCTAATAGGTTCTTCTCCTGCAATTCTCTTCCAGCTTCCTGCTTTTCTAACAACTTCGATCTTTTATCGCCATGCTTGGCGTGAAAATATTACTAAAATAAATAAAAACAAGTTCTTCGACATTATTTATGCCTTTTCGCAATCTATTTATTGGCATTTACAACAAATCAAGATGATTCCTAAATAAAAGAATAGCAAATGTGGCCCATTAAAAACTCACGTTGTAAGATTTATTTTTATTAATGGTAATAATGTTGAGATATATATATAAAAAAAGTTTTAAATCGCTTTAAATAATTTGCTGTATGCTTGTCTACTATACCTTCAATCAAATCAAATAAATTCTCGAATAAACTTATCACTACGCAGATTTTTTCCAGACCCCAAACTATTCCAACTAGCTTTTTCAAGATCCTTAAGTAATAGTATATTTTTTGATGGTCACGCATTTTTCTATTGCTCCATAAAATAAATCATGGATGGTTTTAAATGAGTTTTATTCAATTTTAGTTAGTTTGTTTAATGACATATCAACACCTCTATGGGTTATTTTAATGCCGAAATCTAAATACTTGGTAGACAGTTTAATGGCTTCAGCTATATACAACCTTGGGCAAATTAATTGAAACAGCCAATTTAGTTTCCCATCTTTCACCATACGGTCAATTTTAGACCCATTTGAGTGACAGTTTTATTTTTTCCTCAGATTAGGTCATTTGCAGTGGTGTGCAGTAATATGAATCTTTTTTCCGGGTACATGATGAAATTTGTTTGACCTTGAAAAATGTTGCGTCTTCCGTGATTGCATGAGATCTGCATCACGCCCAGACACTACTGTCTACACTGTCGATTAGTTTTCCTACAGCCATTGTCTGAGATGGACGTTACTCCAAGGAAGCGTACGAAAATTGCAACGCTGTACAAACACACTGGCAAGCTTTACCAGGGAGCAAATCAAAGTACTGTCGACTGGCTCGGAAACTTTCCTGATCTAAATTCAATCGAGGATCTATCGTTAATCTGTAAAAAAAAGACTTCGTAGAATGGACATACGAAGTAATAACACGTGTACTGAGCCATGTTTCACAGGATAAATATAACAAAAAGTAAATAACAACGGAATTATTCGTTTCGGTTCAATTAATTTGCACACGTGTGTGTATTATGAACTCAGTTTTATACCTTCAGCTACATATATTTTGTACACCATTTATATTTACAGGCTAAACGTATTTTTTTAGATATATAGCTTGTACATGACAAAATGTATTATTGGTAAAAAAAATCAACTTCTTGTGTTGTGTTTTAATTGATCGTAGGTGATCATGGCTCTCCACACTGTCCTGTCCTTTGTAGCTCTTAATCAGTTTTTTTTTATTTCTCCAAAATCCTGTTCCGCTATTCATTCACTCAAACTCATCAAGTATGTTATGCGTTGTTTTCTTTTGCCCTCTTGCCCTCAACATGCCCTGTGAGTATCAGATTTTTCAAGCCCTCCTCATTATGTGCCACAGAAATTTTAACAGTCTCTTCCTGAAGTCATATATCAGTTTCCTTTTTGTTACCATTGTCTCCAAACGTCGTCGTTGCTCAAATACTCGGTCCATGGCATCCTCAAGTATCCTTCTTTAGAACCATATTTCTGCTGCTTCAAGTCTCTTCTTCATCTTTGAGGAGATTAAAAATGTATTCCTGTTAAGCATATATTTTTTATGTTAATTTTTAATGTTGTATTGATTGTCATTTTGCGATGTTGTCGTTCATTTTATTATAAAAATGTATTGTTGATCATTTTATTAAAAAAATATACTGTTGATTTTTAATTTTGGGTTCACTATTTGCCCACAGCTGGGACCCTAACAGGTGCTACCACCCCTGGTCTGGATGGACCTGGCATCAAGAGCAGTTAAGAGATTGTTCCACGCACCTCAAAAACTCAGAGATCTTTTTGCCGGATGTAGTTTATCGCCCTACCCAGATATTTAGATATACAAACAATGTATACGTAGAAATCAATGCAGTCTTACATTGTATATATAAGCGTATCTGCATAAAATCAAAATAATTTCAAGCCACCAGCGATGATCATTATATTTATATTCGCTCTGTCTAGTATATTAAACACTCTTGCGTCTTAAATGTAGCTAAATTTCATCTATCTATCTATCCATCTATCTATCTATCTATATATATATATATATATATATATATATATATATATATATTTAGATATATATAGCGTATAAAATGACAATTGGAAAAAAATATTAGTTTTCCGACGCCTTTCGTCTTCCGATTTTTTTCAAGGCAAAAATGAAAATGAAATGTTTTTGTTGTTATAGTTACATTAAAAAATCCAAATTTAAAAAGATAGACGCTTCTGTCTAAGCCTTTTTTCTGGTTAATGTAAATTACCGTTATAATAAGGGATTTTTTTTCCAAGTCGACAATATAGAATTGATCTGGGAATTTAACTATATTGTCGACATGGAAAAAATATTCCTTACTATACGAGCAGAAACCCGACAAAGTGATTTTGCAACATGAAAATGCTAGGCCAATGCTTGTTCTTACGACCAAATGGTGTCAAGGCTTGCTAAACATCATATCTGAAAAACTGGAAAAAAAGAAAGTGAATTAGTTTAGAGTTTTCTTTACATATTAAACATTTTATGGGATGGAAAATTATCACATTTTGAACAATTTTGTTTATACACTATATATATATATATATATATATATATATATATATATATATATATATATATATATATATATATATATATCGTCATTCAAAGACAGACTGTTCAGATGTGTCACAGTTCATCAGTGTGTTTAGATATCCGATTGCCTCAAGCTGGGGTCGAAACCCGACTGATTCAAATCAGGCAGAGATCTTAACCCAAAAACTATCAAATTTTTGAAGGAAGGCGAAATTTTACGTACCTATTCTTCGAATAAACACGCAAATGATCGATAAAGCTCAATTCAAGCAGTATTAGCAGTAGCAGCCAATGTTTACAAATTCGTGCTTTCTCTCCAGAGTGCTCGCCCGGAATTAAATTTTCCGGAGGCGTATATATCATCATCCACAGACATACTGTTTTGCTGTATCAAATCTCATCGGTGTATTTAGACATACGATTGACTCATGCTGGAATCGAAACCCGATTGATTTGGCATCAGTCGGAGATAGTAATTTATTTATTTTTTTTAATCTACTTTGATATATATATATATATATATATATATATATATATGAAAAATTAATGGATTTATTTTTAAATCGAAATTTTAATTATTTCCAACATCATCATTTAGGGGATACGCGTATTTGAAATAAACGTTCCATTTTTATTTCTTAATTTAACCAGTGTGTGTTTTGTCTATCTACCTGTGCAATCTTAATAAAAAGAATGTGCTCTCCGGCAAGGATAAACGCCGGATCTAATGGTGATTTTCTCCTATATAGTAAGACCCCTGTCGGAGAGCACTTTATTAAGATTTCTCGATTGTGCAGATTGATAGACGTAACGCACATTGTTTAAAATGAAGATAGAACAGCTATTTCAACTACAACTATACTCTATGAATACGTTTGAAGTAGTATATATATATATATATATATATACATATATATATATATATTAATATATTTTCTTTTTAAAAGTTGTTTTTATAGATACAAATATTTAAGTAGTAATATATTTAATTAGTAATAAACATAGTTTTTGGACATTTCTCGGTAAATATAGTTAATATTGTCTATTATAAACAGAGCATTTAAATAATTCTATCGATAAAAATAACAGCAAAAAATCATAATTCACGTTTCCAACTTGATTGTTTACAGAAAATCAATTTTCCCAGAAAGGGGTGGGTGTTTGCACGTGTTCATTATCGAAATATTTTGTTTTCGTCAATTATTAAAACGTTTTGGTAGGGTCAAATGTATTCTAACCTAAACACCCACCCCAAAATCTTTAAGTATAAATAGAAAAAATGCCGTAAAAATTTTTGCCGTTAACAATAAATTTTTAAAAAATCCAGACGACATGCATTTAACAGATGTCAGAATTCATTGAAAAATACATCCCTACTCATACCAAAACGTAACTAATAACTGATACAAGAAAAATACAGCGATAATGAACACGCAAACACCCCTTGTCTGGGTGACTGGATTTCTCTGTATCCTTGAAATTATGATTTTTTGCTGTGCCTTTAAAACCCAGTAATTTTAAAAATAAATTACTCCAAAATTCGCTTGAGGATGATATGGAACTAATGTCTTTAATTTAATTACAAAATTGAATTCGAAACTTTTAGCTTCTATTTTTGAAACAAGGTTAGAACTGTGTAGCGTAAAAGCCATATTTTAAATCAATTAAATTATAATATATATATATATATATATATATATATATATATATATATATATATATATATATATATATATATATTGTATGTCTGTGTGTGTGCATTAAGAAAATGTTTAAGATTAATTCAAATGTATTTTAGTCCAGTTCCAGTTTTATAAATGTTTATATTTTTTAATGTTTTCATTAATTTACGACATCCTGAAAACCTGCTTGAAATGCAATTTCTTTGTTTTTTTCATTCAACTTATCGAAGTACATATGCACACAATATATATGTACATTGCCGATTAGGCACCTGGACGTGGTGTAATGGCTAGCAAGTTATCTCGTTAGAATAATTACGACTGAATAGTGAGTTCGATCCTCACTGTGTTGTCCTCTATTTTCTGCCTTGTGACACATCTAAGCTACGCTTGGAAAAATCACTATGTGCATTTCCGATATATAGAAACGTTAAATGACGGCTTATTTTTTTTATGTAATTATCTTGTTTAATTATTTATTATATTGTTGAAGTACTGTGATTCCAACTCATTACTTGCAATGTTCAGCTATGCAGAGCTTATTTACACAACGAAGATAGAATCCCAAATTCTTATACTTAATTCAAACAAATACAAACAATTAGCCTTCCATATATATTTATTTATTCTTTTCTAATAGAGTTTGCGATTTGGGCCTGAAGCTAGAGCAAACATTTTCATGATATACTATAAAGTTTGTTTACATAGATAAAATGTATATCTATATAAATTATTGAGCCTTACATTTCCTTCAATTTCTAGTAAAGAGGTATTCGTTGATCTATATATAAAAAATTATTAGATATCCTTACTGTTTGAAACAGTTATACCAAAATAATCAGGCAATTTATTTCACATGCGTGATAACACTTAGGCGATCATGTATCTTTCTATACTTGACATACGAAGAATTTTTTAGAGAGAAGATTTCTTTCTGCTTGCCCAGACCAGATTGTAGATTCAAGGCTACAAATCCGGTCTTTATCTGCTAATTTAACAGAGAGAAAAAAGATTTCACCTTTAATCAAAGTATTAACGACAAGTGAAAAAGTGAATTTGTTTAATTGAACTCAGCTCTGCGATTCCTCAATTTTGTATCCATATCCATGTTATATTTTATATATATATATATATATATATATATATATATATATATATATATATATATATATATATAAATATAAAAAATAAGAAGAATATAATATTTTTGCTTAATTATTTTCTTACGAAATCTGTGCTCGATATTGATTTCTACCTGGATTTTATCCTCTTGGGAATTTATATATATATATATATATATATATATATATATATATAAGTTATGAAGAACTTTTTAAACCGAATTGGTAAATCCAAGGAGGATGAAATCCTGAGGGCTCAATTCCTAACAGATTTAATATTTAATTTTTCTTTAACCATATAAATAGGTCAAGGTTAGGTCACTCCTCCTACCCCAATATAAAGCTTATTTAAGAGAGATTTAAATTTAACCCTCCCTATACTTTGTATTGTCTCTTTAACCGCCACCTTCACCCTCCCTGTTTAATTACAAAAATTACACTACCCATCAATTTCTAATCCCATTTTCCCTCTCATTTCATTGTTGGAAGTGTTACCTGATGATTCGAAATCATTTAAAAAGGATTTTGGTGAAATAAATTATTGTAATGGTACCTTAAATTGGTCTGTTTTTCGTTAAATTAATTATATATATATATATATATATATATATATATATATATATTAATGGATGTTTCATTATAATAAAGTATGACCATGGCACGAGATTAAGCAATGCATTAATCAAGGTTTTTTGGGCCAGACAGTATGACATATTCATTGTCGCCAATCCTCCAAGTGTATGCCGCGTTTGTATCAGCATCAACATCCAGTAATAGATCTGAAACAGTTCCCCAGAAAAGCCATTTTTATCAATAATATTTCATGGGTACCCATTTTCATTTGAAGATTTGAAGCGTTAACAAGACAAACACAACACAGGTTATCTGTTGATAATTCCATCTCTAAAACGACTAACAATGCCCGAAATCACTTGGAATATTATGCACAATTTTGGCAAGTTCCTTTACATTTTCCCACCTGACATCAAACAATTTACTCAGCCCCAAGAGAATCTAGACAAAAGGTTTAACAGACATTATATCCCCCGTCCTATTTAGTATAAATTGTTCCAACCAACGATCGATTCTATATATATATATATATATATATATATATATATATATATATATATATATATATATATATATTTACCGCGTGAACAGCAAAATTTTCTAATTGTTAGATTAAGATTTGAATCGTTGCATCTTAGAAATGATTAAAGATACCTTAAAGGAATTCTCCGAGGTTTTTTATAACACTTTGACCAATAAGAATGTATTTAGCTTTAAGCTGAAATGATGATTCCTCTTCCTGTTGTGACCTTCTGATCCAGTTTCCTCTCTACCGTTCCCACTTTTTAATTTTTTTTTACCGTTCTTTTGATGTGTACGGTGTACATACGTGTGTGTGTGTGTGTGTGTGTGTGTGTGTGTGTGTGTGTGTGTGTGTGTGTGTGTGTGTGTGTGTGAACGTGTGTGGATTCATTCTGAAGAAAATTATATCGGATTTTTCTTTCACTGCTTGCTCACCATTTGTTCACTGTTCTGAAAGTAAATAAACAAAGAAATTTTCAATATGGCTGCTGGAACTGAAACATTGCTATACATTAACGGTCTGATAAATACAAAGTGCGCAAGGTTTTGAATAGATTCAGTTGGCCGTAAAGATTTGGCGATCACACATATGCATGCGCCATATTTTCAACAATTTCTTTTCTCTTTCACAGGTATGAGGGAACATTACCATGTCATCGCCCAGTCTGAAACAGGAAATAAAAAGGCACGTAATGCTCGCTAAACTAGCCACCAAATACAGTTAACTGACAATTGCCAGTTTCTTGTATGTAACAATGTTCTCCTTCATCAACAGAGACGAACTAGAAATCTCTGGCGAGGAGGTCTCCTTTATGACCAATAGAAAAATACTTTCTCCGCGGTTAAACGTCGTAAGGACGGCCGAGGTTTACCAGTATTTCCAGGATGCAAAATGGTGAAGACCAGTAAGACCCACTTCGTGGAAGTGTTAAATATGTTGGTCAAGTCCTAGATCGATAGGGTTGTCCAGGGGAGGTCGTATGGTTTGGAGCAGTTCTGGATTTTCTTCAACACGATCAAGGATTAGATGGCATGCCATCTACAACATATAACCACTTAAATATCCCGATTTAAATCTCCAGGACTAATTCGTCCGTGGCATTGAGAGGAAGATCGAGTCATTGAAAGCTGTCATGAAAAAAATCACATGATCCAGCCCAGCAGTCATTTTGAGGCCGAATCGAGAACATCATTTTTTATGGGGGGTGAACAAGATTACAGTGTTTTTAAAAATATACTGATTTGTTTTTTCTCTTTTCTCTTAAATAATTTCTGTTTTTCTTTTCATTATAATTTTTTCTCAGCTGCCTTATGAAACCTATACCTATTGCACGGGCGTAAGACATTCAGTTACACGCATCAAAACACATATGAACACAAAACATTTCACACCAATCAAGACAATAAAAGTCGCTAAGACGTAAGTAGTTACTAGTTGTGGGCGTAACAAAGAGAACAATAAAAGAGCAACATTCAATTTTGGTTTGCTTTGGTTTATTTGGTTTTAAGGCACATCAACCTCAACGGATTATTTGAGGCCAACAAGATCTTTAGAATATATTCTTATGAATAAAAATGTATTCTTTGTAAGAAATAAGTTTGTAGATAAGGTTTCATTAACGTATTTTTGTAAAGAGGATTTTTGTCGAGTCTCATGTATTGCAGGTAATATTTATCAAAAATGTATTTTTGGTACTTTCATTATAAAATACATTTCTACACTTTTCTACACTTTCATAGTGTTGAACCCGCTTTGGGGGTTAAATAGTTGCCCATAGCTGGGACCTTAACTGGTGCTACCACATCGGGTAAGAGTGGATCTGGGAACAACAGTAATTAAGAGGTGGTTCTTCGCTCCTTAAAACCTCCAATCTCCCGATCAGAGGCCTTGGTGCCAGATGTAGTTTAACGTCCTGCACAGGAGGGCAACATTCCAAGAGACAGAAGATGACGATTGACGTGTTATTTATTATTTGCTCACACAAATTCGCCATTTCTCATCCACTTACCTACGTAGCGCACTGTGAAGTTCCCCTACATGCTATTGAGAAAATTATATTTTTTCCTTCTGAAAATTGCAAAAATATTAGAAACTTCCAGAGGCAAAAATATTAGAAACTTCTAGTTTCGGAATATTAGAGACTTTCAGAGTCAAAAATATTAGAAACGTCTAGTTTCTGAATGTTAGAAACTTCCAGAGGCAAAAATATTAGAAACTTCCAGTTTCTGAATGTTAGAAACTTCCAGAGGCAAAAATATTAGAAACGTCTAGTTTCTGAATGTTAGAAACTTCCAGAGGCAAAAATATTAGAAACGTCTAGTTTCTGAATGTTAGAAACTTCCAGAGGCAAAAATATTAGAAACTTCCAGTTTCTGAATGTTAGAAACTTCCAGAGGCAAAAATATTAGAAACTTCCAGTTTCTGAATGTTAGAAACTTCCAGAGGCAAAAATATTAGAAAAATGCCGGTCGCTGAGATATCTGTCTAGTTTCTGAATATCTGTATTCACTTCAAAAAAGCTCTCTGAAAGGCTATTAGGTGAAATGCCAGAAAGGCAAAAATATTAGGTGAAATGCTTCCAGATATCTGTAATGTTAGAAAAGAGCTTTCAGAAAGGCAAAAATATTAGAAACGTCTAGTTTCTGAATATCTGTATTCCAGAGAGCTTTCTGAAAAAAATATTAGGTGAAATGCCGGTCGCCAGATTCTGTATTCACTTCACAAAACTTCCAGAGGCAAAAATATTAGAAATGCTTCCAGTTTCTGAATGTTAGAAAGGCCAAAAATATTGAAATGCCGGTCTCTAAAATATCTGTATTCGTCTCTGGAGTTTCTGAATGTTAGAAACTTCCTAAGATATCTGTATTCAAAAAAAGATTAAAGCAAAAATGCCGTCTAAGATTCTGAATTCACTTCAAAAAGAGCTTCCAGAAAGGCAAAAAATATTAGAAACCTCTAGTTTCTAAGATATCTGTATTCACTTACAAAAGAGCTTGGAAAGGCAAAAATATTAGGTAAATTCTCTAAGAAATCTGTATTCTAGTTTCTGAAAGGTAAAATATTAGGTGAAATGCTTCTCTAAGATATCTGCATTCACTTCACAAAATAGCTTCTGGAAAGGCAAAAAATATTAGGTGAAATGCCGGTCTCCTAAGATATCTGTATTCATTTCAGTTTCTGAAAGGTAAAATATCAGGTGAAATGCTTAAGAAAATGTATTCACTTCACAAAAGAGGAAAAGGCAAAAAAATATTAGGTGAAATGCGGTCTCTAAGATATCTGTATTCATTCAAAAAAGAGCTTTCTGAAAAAGCAAAAAATATTAGAAATGCTTCCAGATAAATTCACTTCAGAAACTTGGAAAGGCAAAAATCAGGTGAAATGCCGGTCGAAACTATCCAGTTTCTGAATATCTGTATTCACTTCAAAAGAGCTTCTGAAAGGTAAAAATATTAGGTGAAATGCCGGTCTCTAAGATATCTGTATTCACTGAAAAAGAGCTGTTGGAAAGGCAAAATATTAGGTGAAATGCCGGTCCAGAGGCAAAAAATATTAGGTGAAATGCCGGTCTCTAAGATATCTGTATTCACTTCACAAAAAGAGCTTCCTGAAAGGCAAAATATTAGGTGAAAAACTTGGTCTCTAAGATATCTCTTCAAGATTTCTGAAAGGCAAAAATTAGGTGAAATGCTCTCAGATATCTGTATTCACTTCACAAAAGAGCTGCAAAAAAAATTAGGTGAAATGCTAGTCTCTGAGATATCTGTATTCACTTCAAAATATGAGGCTCTCTGGAAAGGCAAAAATATTAGGTGAAATGCTGGTCTCTAAGATATCTGAATTCACTTCAAAAAGAGCTTTCTGAAAGGCAAAAATATTAGGTGAAATGCCGGTCTCTAAGATATCTGTATTCACTTCACAAAAGAGCTCTCTGGAAAGGCAAAAAATATCCCGGTCTCTGAGATATCTGTATTCACTAGAAACTTCTAAGATATCTGTATTCACTTCACAAAAGAGCTCTCTGGAAGGCAAAAATATTAGGTGAAATGCCGGTCTCTAAGATATCTGTATTCACTTCACAAAAGAGCTTTCTGGGCAAAAATATTAGGTGAAATGCCTGGTCTCTAAGATATCTGTATTCACTTCACAAAAGAAACTTTCTGGAAAGGCAAAATATTAGGTGAAATGCCGGTTCTCTGATATCTGTATTCACTTCACAAAAAGAGCTCTCTGAAAGGCAAAAATATCAGGTGAAATGCCGGTCTCTAAGATATCTGTATTCACTTCAAAAAAGAGCTTGAAAGGCAAAAATATTAGGTGAAATGCCGGTTCTAAGATATCTGTATTCACTTCAAAAAGAGCTTTCTGGAAAGGCAAAAATATTAGGTGAAATGCCGGTCTCTAAGATATCTGTATTCACTTCAAAAAAGCTTTCTGGAAAGGCAAAATATTAGGTGAAATGCTGGTTTCTAAGATATCTGTATTCACTTCACAAAAGAGCTCTGAAAGGCAAAAATATTAGGTGAAATGCCGGTCTCTAAGATATCTGTATTCACTTCAAAAAGAGCTTTCTGGAAAGGCAAAAATATTAGGTGAAATGCCGGTCTCTAAGATATCTGTATTCATTCACAAAAAGAGCTTCAGAAAGGCAAAAATATTAGAAATGCCGGTCTCTAAGATATCTGTATTCACTTCACAAAAGAGAAAAAAAATATTAGGTGAAATGCCGGTCTCTAAGATATCTGTATTCACTTCACAAAAGAGCTCTCTGAAAAGGCAAAATATTAGGTGAAATGCCGGTCTCTAAGATATCTGTATTCACTTCACAAAAGAGCTCTCTGGAAAGGCAAAAAATATTAGGTGAAATGCTGGTCTCTAAGATATCTGTATTCACTTCAAAAAGAGCTTTCTGAAAGGCAAAATATATTAAGATATCTGAAATTCAGGTCTTCTGAAGATATCTTTCACTTCAAAAAGTATTCACTTTCTGGAAAGGCAAAAATATTAGGTGAAATGCCGGTCTCTAAGATATCTGTATTCACTTCACAAAAAGAGCTTTCTGGAAAAAGCAAAATATTAGGCAAAAAAGATCTAAAGAAAAAATATCAGGTGAAATGCTGGTCTCTAAGATATCTGTATTCAATTTAAAAGAGCTTCTGGAAAGGCAAAAATATTAGGTGAAATGCCTCTAAGATATCTGTATTCACTTCACAAAAGAAACTCTGGAAAGGCAAAAATATTAGGTGAAATGCCAGTCTTAAGATATCTGTATTCACTTCACAAAAGAGCTTCTGGAAAGGCAAAAATATTAGGTGAAATGCCGGTCTCTAAGATATCTGTATTCACTTCACAAAAGAAAAGGCAAAAATATTAGGTGAAAATGCTTCCAAGATATCTGTATTCACTTCAAAAAGAGCTTTCTGGAAAGGCAAAATATTAGAAATGCTGGTCTCTAAGATATCTGTATTCACTTCACAAAAAGAGCTTTCTGAAAGGCAAAATATTTAAAAATGCTTCTCTGAGATATCTGTATTCACTTCAAAAGAGCTCTCTGGAAAGGCAAAAATATCAGGTGAAATGCCGGTCTCTAAGATATCTGTATTCACTTCACAAAAGAGCTCTCTGGAAAGGCAAAAATATTAGGTGAAATGCTGGTCTCTAAGATATCTGTATTCACTTCAAAAGAGCTTTCTGGAAAAGGCAAAAATATTAGGTGAAATGCTGATATCTGTATTCACTTCACAAAAGAACTTTCTGGAAAGGCAAAATATTAGGTGAAATGCCGGTCTCTAAGATATCTGTATTCACTTCTTCACAAAAGAGCTTTCTGAAAGGCAAAAATATTAGGTGAAATGCTGGTCTCTAAGATATCTGTATTCACTTCCAAAAAGGCAAAAAAATATTAGGTGAAATGCCAGTCTCTAAGATATCTGTATTCACTTCACAAAGAAACTTTCCAGAAAGGCAAAAATATTAGGTGAAATGCCGGTCTCTAAGATATCTGTATTCACTTCACAAAAGAGCTCTTTAGGCAAAAAATATTAGGTGAAATGCTGGTCTCTAAGATATCTGTATTCACTTCACAAAAAAAGAGCTCTCTGGAAAGGCAAAAAATATTTGCTGGTCTCTAAGATATCTGTATTCACTTCAAAAGAGCTTTCTGGAAAGGTAAAAAAATTAGGTGAAATGGGTATCTGTATTCACTTAACAAAAGAGCTCTTGGAAAAAGC
Source organism: Acanthosepion pharaonis (assembly GCA_903632075.3). Taxonomy (NCBI): domain Eukaryota; kingdom Metazoa; phylum Mollusca; class Cephalopoda; order Sepiida; family Sepiidae; genus Acanthosepion; species Acanthosepion pharaonis. Next base: position 43,474 of record CAHIKZ030002725.1, on the reverse strand, counting down.
AAAATATTAGTGAAATGCTGGTCTCTGATATCTGTATTTTCTTCTGAAAAAAAAAATATTAGGTGAAATGCCGGTCTATTCACTTCACAAAAGAGCTTCTAAAGGCAAAAATATATCTGTATTCACTTCTAAAATATCTGTATTCACTCTGGAAAAGCAAAAATATCCAAATGCCGGTCTCTAAGATATCTGTATTCACTTCAAAAAGAGCTTCTGGAAAGGTAAAAACATTATTAGAATGCCGGTCTCTAAATATCTGTATTCACTTCACAAAAGAGCTCTCTGAAAGGCAAAATATTAGCCGCCGGTCTCTAAGATATCTGTATTCACTTCACAAAAGAGCTTTCTGAAAGGCAAAAATATTAGGTGAAATGTCGGTCTCTAAGATATCTGTATTCACTTCACAAAAGAGCTTTCTGGAAAGGCAAAAAAATATTAGGTGAAATGCCGGTCTCTAAGATATCTGTATTCACTTCACAAAAGAGCAGAAGGCAAAAATATTAGGTGAAATGCCGGTCTCTAAGATATCTGTATTCACTTCACAAAAGAGCTTTCTGGAAAGGCAAAAATATTAGGTGAAATGCCGGTCTCTAAGATATCTGTATTCACTTCACAAAAGCTTTCTTGCTCTCTGGAAGGCAAAAATATTAGGTGAAATGCCGGTCTCTAAGATATCTGTATTCACTTCAAAAAGAGCTTTCTGGAAAGGCAAAAATATTAGGTGAAATGCCGGTCTCTAAGATATCTGTATTCACTTCACAAAAGAGCTTTCTGGAAAAAAATATTAGGTGAAATGCCGGTCTCTAAGATATCTGTATTCATGTCACAAAAGAGCTTTCTGGAAAGGCAAAAATATTAGGTGAAATGCCGGTCTCTAAGATATCTGTATTCACTTCACAAAAGAGCTTTCTGGAAAGGCAAAAATATTAGGTGAAATGCCGGTCTCTAAGATATCTGTATTCACTTCACAAAAGAGCAAAGGCAAAAATATAGGTGAAATGCTGGTCTCTAAGATATCTGTATTCACTTCAAAAAAGAGCTTTCTGAAAGGCAAAAATATTAGAAAAAATGCCGGTCTCTAAGATATCTGTATTCACTTCACAAAAGAGCTTTCTGGAAAGGCAAAAATATTAGGTGAAATGCCGGTCTCTAAGATATCTGTATTCACTTCACAAAAGAGCTCTCTCTGGAAAGGCAAAAATATTAGGTGAAATGCCGGTCGTCTCTGAAAGGCAAAAATATCTGAAATGCCGGTCTCTAAGATATCTGTATTCAAACAAAAAGAGCTCTCTGGAAAGGCAAAAATATTAGGTGAAATGCCGGTCTCTAAGATATCTGTATTCACTTCACAAAAAAGAGCTTTCTGGAAAGGCAAAAATATTAGGTGAAATGCCGGTCTCTAAGATATCTGTATTCACTTCACAAAAAGAGCTTTCTGAAAAGGCAAAAATATTAGGTGAAATGCTAGATATCTGTATTCACTTCAAAAAGAGCTCTGGAAAGGCAAAATATCAGGTGAAATGCCGGTCTCTAAGATATCTGTATTCACTTCAAAAAGAGCTCTCTGGAAAGGCAAAAATATTAGGTGAAATGTCTAGTCTCTGAGATATCTGTATTCACTTCAAAAATGAGCTTCTGAAAAAAGGCAAAAATATTAGGTGAAATGCCGGTCTCTAAGATATCTGTATTCACTTCACAAAAAGAGCTTTCTGGAAAGGCAAAAATATTAGAAATGCTGGTCTCTAAGATATCTGTATTCACTTCAAAAAAAGAGCTTTCTGGAAAGGCAAAAATATTAGGTGAAATGCCGGTCTCTAAGATATCTGTATTCAAAAAAAGAAGCTCTCTGGAAAACAAAAATATTAGGTGAAATGCCGGTCTCTAAGATATCTGTATTCACTTCACAAAAAGAAGCTTTCTGAAAAGCAAAAATATTAGAAAATGCTGGTCTCTAAGATATCTGTATTCACTTCAAAAAAGAGCTTTCTGGAAAGGCAAAAATATTAGGTGAAAAAGATATCTGTATTCACTTCACAAAAGAGCTCTCTGAAAGGCAAAATATTAGGTGAAATGCTGGTCTCTAAAATATCTGTATTCACTTCAAAAAAGAGCTGTCTGGAAAGGCAAAAATATTAGGTGAAATGCTGGTCTCTAAGATATCTGTATTCACTTCACAAAAGAGCTCTCTGGAAAGGCAAAAATATTAGGTGAAATGCCGGTCTCTAAGATATCTGTATTCACTTCACAAAAGAGCTTTCTGGAAAGGCAAAAATATTAGGTGAAATGCTGGTCTCTAAGATATCTGTATTCACTTCACAAAAGAGCTTTCTGGAAAGGCAAAAATATTAGGTGAAATGCCGGTCTCTAAGATATCTGTATTCACTTCACAAAAGAGCTCTCTGGAAAATCAAAAATATTAGGTGAAATGCCGGCCTCTAAGATATCTGTATTCACTTCACAAAAGAGCTTTCTGGAAAGGCAAAATATTTCTCTAAGATATCTGTATTCACTTCAAAAAGAGCTTTCTGGAAAGGCAAAAATATTATCTGTATTCACTTCACAAATGGAAAGGTATTAGGTCTCTAAGATATCTGTATTCACTTCACAAAAGAGCTTTGGAAAGGCAAAAATATTAGGTGAAATGCCGGTCTCTAAGATATCTGTATTCACTTCACAAAAGAGCTTTCTGGAAGGCAAAAATATTAGGTGAAATGCCGGTCTCTAAGATATCTGTATTCACTTCAAAAAAAGAGCTCTCTGAAAAGGCAAAAAAATATTAGGTTTGCTGGTCTCTTAAGATATCTGTATTCACTTCACAAAAGAGCTTCTGGAAAGGCAAAATATATTAGAAATGCCGGTCTCTAAGATATCTGTATTCACTTCAAAAAAGAGCTTTGAAAGGCAAAAATATTAGGTGAAATGCTGGTCTCTAAGATATCTGTATTCACTTCAAAAAGAGCTTTCTGAAAGGCAAAAATATTAGGTGAAATGCTGGTCTCTAAGATATCTGTAAAAAGAGCTCTCTGGAAAGGCAAAATATTTAGGTGAAATGCCGGTCTCTAAGATATCTGTATTCACTTCACAAAAGAGCTCTCTGGAAGGGCAAAAATATTAGGTGAAATGCCGGTCTCTAAGATATCTGTATTCACTTCACAAAGCAAAAAAAATATTAGAAACGCCGGTCTCTAAGATATCTGTATTCACTTCAAAAAGAGCTTTCTGAAAGCAAAAATATTAGGTGAAATGCTGGTTTCACTTCAAAGAGCTTTCTGGAAATGGCAAAATATCTTAACTGGTCTCTGAGATATCTGTAAATTCACTTCACAAAAGAGCTTTCTGAAAAGCAAAATATTTGGTGAAATGCCGGTCTCTAAAGATATCTGTAAAAAAGAGCTCTCTGGAAAGGCAAAAATATTAGGTGAAATGCCGGTCTCTAAGATATCTGTATTCACTTCAAAAAAGAGCTTTCTGGAAAGGCAAAAATATTAGGTGAAATGCCGGTCTCTAAGATATCTGTAATCACTTCACAAAGAGCTCTCTGAAAAGGCAAAAATATTAGGTGAAATGCCGGTCTCTAAGATATCTGTATTCACTTCACAAAAGAGCTTTCTGAAAGGCAAAAATATTAGGTGAAATGCCGGTCTCTAAGATATCTGTATTCACTTCACAAAAGAGCTTTCTGGAAAAAAATATTAGGTGAAATGCCGGTCTCTAAGATATCTGTATTCACTTAAAAATATTAGGTGAAATGCCGGTCTCTAAGATATCTGTATTCACTTCACAAAAGAGCTTTCTGGAAAGGCAAAAATATTAGGTGAAATGCCGGTCTCTAAGATATCTGTATTCACTTCAAAAAGAGCTTTCTGGAAAGGCAAAATATTAGGTGAAATGCCGGTCTCTAAGATATCTGTATTCACTTCACAAAGAGCTCTCTGGAAAACAAAATATTAGGTGAAATGCCGGTCTCTAAGATATCTGTATTCACTTCAAAAAGAGCTTTCTGGAAAGGCAAAATATTAGGTGAAATGCCGGTCTCTAAGATATCTGTATTCACTTCAAAAAGAGCTCTCTGAAGGCAAAAAAATATTAGAAAATGCTTCTCTAAGATATCTGTATTCACTTCACAAAAGAGCTTATTGAAAGGCAAAAATATCAGGTGAAATGCCGGTCTCTAAGATATCTGTATTCACTTCACAAAAGAGCTTTCTGAAAGGCAAAATATTAGGTGAAATGCCGGTCTCTAAGATATCTGTATTCACTTCTATTAGAAATGCTCTGAAATATCTGTAAAAAAGATTCCAGAAAGGCAAAATATTAGCTTCCTTGAGATATCTGTATTCAAAAAAGAGCTCTCTGAAAGGCAAAAATATTAGGTGAAATGCCGGTTTCTAAGATATCTGTATTCACTTCAAAAGAGCTCTCTGGAAAGGCAAAAATATTAGGTGAAATGCGTCTAAGATATCTGTATTCACTTCACAAAAGAGCTCTCTGGAAAGGCAAAAATATTAGGTGAAATGCCGGTCTCTAAACTGTATTCTTCACAAAAGAGCTTTCTGGAAAGGCAAAAATATTAGGTGAAATGCCGGTTCTAAGATATCTGTATTCAAAAAGAGCTCTCTGGAAAGGCAAAAATATTAGAAATGCCGGTCTCTAAGATATCTGTATTCACTTCATAAAGCTCTGAAAGGTTTTTGGAAAAAAATATTAGAAATGCAAAAATATCGGTCTCTAAAATCTGTATTCACTTCAAAAAAGAGTCTTCTGAAAAGGCAAAAATATTGAAATGCTTCTCTAAGATATCTGTATTCACTTCACAAAAGAGCTTTCTGAAAAAAAATATTAGGTGAAATGCCGGTCTCTAAGATATTGAATTCACTTCACAAAAGAGCTTCCTGAAAAAATATCAAAAATATTAGAAAATGCCGGTCTCTAAAGATATCTGAAAGGCAAAATATTCAAACTTCACAAAAAGAATGCTGTTTGAAAGGCAAAAATATTGTCTATTAGGTGAAATGCTGGTTCTAAGATATCTGTATTCATGTTAAAAAGAGCTTCTATTAGAAATGTCTCTAAGATATCTGTATTCACTTCACAAAAGAGCTTCTGGAAAGGCAAAAATATTAGGTGAAATGCTGGTCTCTAAGATATCTGTATTCACTTCACAAAAGAGCTTTCTGGAAAGGCAAAATATTAGGTGAACGGTCTCTAGATATCTGAATTCACTTAGAAAACTTTCTCTGAAAAGGCAAAAATATTAGAAATGCGGTCTCTAAGATATCTGTATTCATGTTAAAAGAAACTTCCTGAAAGGCAAAAAATATTAGAAAAATGCTTCTCTAAGATATCTGTATTCACTTAGAAACTTCTGAAAGGCAAAATATTAGAAAATGCCAGTCTCTAAGATATCTGTTTCACTGAAAAAGAGCTTCTGGAAAGGCAAAAATATTAGGTGAAATGCCGGTCTCTAAATATATCTGTATTCACTTAAAAAAGCTTTCTGGAAAAGCAAAAATATTAGGTGAAATGCCGGTCTCTAAGATATCTGTATTCACTTCAAAAAAGCTTTCTGAAAGGCAAAAAATATTAGGTGAAATGCCGGTCTCTAAGATATCTGTATTCACTTCACAAAAGAGCTTTCTGAAAAAAAAATATTAGGTGAAATGCTCTCTAAGATATCTGTATTCACTTCACAAAAGAAACTTCTGGAAAGGCAAAAATATTAGAAAATGCTAGTCTCTAAGATATCTGTATTCACTTCACTTCAAAGGCAAAAATATTAGGTGAAATGCTGGTCTCTAAGATATCTGTATTCACTTCACAAAAGAAAAAAAAAATATTAGGTGAAATGCTGGTTTCTAAGATATCTTATTCACTTCACAAAAGAGCTCTCTGAAAAAAATATTAGGTGAAATGCTGGTCTTTAAAATATATTAGAAAGAACTGTTCTAATATTAGGTGAAATGTCTCTCTGAGATATCTGTTTCTGAATGTTAGAAAAGCTTCTGAATCTGTATTCACTTCAAAAATATTAGGTGAAATGCTGGTCTCTAAGATATCTGTATTCACTTCACAAAAGAGCTCTGGAAAGGCAAAAATATTAGATATCTGTATTCACTTCACAAAAAGAGCTCTCTGAAAAAAAAAATATTAGGTGAAATGCTGGTCTCTCTAAGATATCTGTATTCACTTCAAAAAAGAGCTCCAGGAAAGGCAAAAATATTAGGTGAAATGCTGGTCTCTAAGATATCTGTATTCACTTCAAAAAAGAGCTTCCTGGAAGGCAAAAATATTAGGTGAAATGTCTGGTCTCTAAGATATCTGTATTCACTTCACAAAAAGAGCTTTCTGGAAAGGCAAAAATATTAGGTGAAAAAATATCTGTATTCATTAGAGCTGAAAGGTCCAGTTTCTGAATGTTAAGAAACTTATTCACTTGAACAAAGAGCTCTCTGGAAAGCAAAAATATTAGGTGAAACTAAGTCTCTGTAGATTCTGAAAAGAGCTTCACTTAGGTGAAAAGATATCTGTATTCACTTGGAAAAGAGGCAAAAATATTAGGTGAAATGTCCGGTCTCTAAGATATCTGTATTCACTTCACAAAAGTTTCTGAAAGGCAAAATATTAGGTGAAATGCCGGTCTCTAAGATATCTGTATTCACTTCACAAAAGAGCTTCTGGAAAAAATATTAGGTGAAATGCCGGTCTCTAAGATATCTGTATTCATTCACAAAAGAGCAAAAAAATATTAGATTCTGTAATGTTAGAAACTGGAAAGGGGTTTCTGGCAAAAATATTCTAGAAAAAAGCTTTCTGTTTATCTGAATTCAAAAAGAGCTGCTCTGGAAGAGGCAAAATATTAGGTGAAATGCCGGTCTCTAAGATATCTGTATTCACTTCACAAAAGAGCTCTGGAAAGGCAAAAATATTAGGTGAAATGCTGTCTCTAAGATATCTGTATTCACTTCACAAAAGAGCTTTCCAGAAAGGCAAAATATTAGAAAATGCTGATATCTGTATTCACTTCAAAAAAGAGAGGCAAAAATATTAGAAATGCTGGTCTCTAAGATATCTGTATTCACTTCACAAAAGAAACTTCTGGAAAGGCAAAATATTAGGTGAAATGCCGGTTTCTAAGAATCTGTATTCAAAGGCAAAAAATTAGAAACTTCTTTGAAAAAAAAAACTTTAGGTGAAAAAAATTTAGAAATGCTCTAAGATATCTGAATTCACTACAAAAGACTTCCAGAGGCAAAAATATTAGAAACGTCTAGTTTCTAAATATCTGTATTCACTTCACAAAAGAGCTTTCTGGAAAGGCAAAAATATTAGGTGAAATGCTGGTCCAGATTTCTGAATGTTAGAAACTCTCAAAGGCAAAAATATTAAAATGCCGGTCTCTAAGATATCTGAATGTTCACAAAAGAGCTTCCAAAGGCAAAAATATTAGAAAATGCCGGTCTCTAAGATATGAATGTCAAAAAGAGCTTCAGAGGCAAAAATATTAGAAATGTCTCTAAGATTCTGAATTCACTTCACAAAAAAATATTAAAGGCAAAATATTAGAGGGTCAAAAGATATTAAAGAGCTGTATTCTAGTTTCTGAATGTTAGAAACCTTCCAGAAGAGCTTTCTGGAAAGGCAAAAATATTATTCACTTTAAAAAGAGCTCAAAAAGGCAAAAATATTAGGTGAAACTGTCTCTAAGTTTCTGAATTCACTTAGAAAAGAGCTTCAGAGGCAAAAATATTAGAAATGCCAGTTTCTGAATGTTAGAAACTTCCTGAGGCAAAATATTAGAAATGTCTAGTTTCTGAATGTTAGAAACTTCCAGAGGCAAAAAGGCATTTAGAAACGTCTAAGTTTCTGAATGTTACAAAAAACTTCAGAAAGCAAAAAATATTAGAAACGTCTAGTTTCTGAATGTTAGAAAAAGAGCTTCCAGAAAGGCAAAAATATTAAAAACTTTCACTAGTTTCTGAATGTTAGAAATGCTTCCTAGGATATCTGTAAAAAATATTAGAAACTTCCAGTTTCTGATATCTGTTAGAAACAAAAGAGGCAAAAAAATTTAGAAACTTCTAAGATTTCTGAATGTTAGAAAACTTCCAGAGGCAAAAAATATTATGCCGTCTAAGATTTCTGAATGTTAGAAAACTTTCTGGAAGGCAAAATATTAGAAACGTCTAAGTTTCTGAATGTTAGAAACTTCCAGAAAGGCAAAAATATTAGAAACGTCTAGTTTCTGAATATTGAAACTTCCAGAGGCAAAAATATAAAATTATTAGAAATATCTCCAGTTTCTGAATGTTAGAAACTTCCAGAGGCAAAAATATTAGAAACGTCTAGTTTCTGAATGTTAAAGAAACTTCCAGAGGCAAAAAATATTAGAAACGTCTAGTTTCTGAATGTTAGAAACTTCCAGAGGCAAAAATATTAGAAACGTCTAGTTTCTGAATGTTAGAAACTTCCAGAGGCAAAAATATTAGAAACGTCTAGTTTCTGAATGTTAGAAACTTCCAGAGGCAAAAATATTAGAAACTTCCAGAGGCAAAAATATTAGAAACTTCTAGTTTCTGAACATTAGAAACTTCCAGATGTGTTTATTCTTAGCCGTATGTTTTACAGATTATTATCAACAACATTTTTAAAACACTTTCTATTTCTTACAGCTCCAAACAAATCAATATTTTTTAACACTTTGGGTTATTATCCAGAACTGCTTGTTTTTTGTTGTTTTTTTTATCAGTTATTGTTACCAATTATTAACTTTTGACGAGTGTTAAACTCCAGATACTTTTAATCGCAACTTCTCAGCAGAGTGGAAATAATTTCTGTCCCGATTATATTTTACCACGTAAAACCTGTAATATCGTCATGGCTGCTCTCACCGTATAAGCAACAAGATCTAACCGGTAGCAGACGATCAGATATGACCATATAAATTTATTTTTTATTTTCCACCGTGGCCATATATATTTAATATCATTTAATCATTTCATCCCAAGCAAAGCGATCGTGCCACTAAAACGCAAAGGTTTATTGGATTCAAAAGAGAATGAGAAGTCTTTAGTGTTGAGAAAGAACAACAAAAGAACAGTATTCAGGAAGCAAGAAGACTGTGATTGACATGACACTGACATTTTTGAAGATTGTAGGTGGTAAGGAAACAAGAAACAAAAATCTTCTTTTGCGATTATGACATGTACTTTTCTCTCTATTGCCATGATTTCTTGGATGTAAAGACCTTTACATCGTAGTTAGATTTCAGGGTCATCCATAGCTTTATGTCTTTCATGAAATCATCGAGCTTCACGTAACGAGCCCTCCAACACATTATAGTCATTGGAGTATAGTCTCTTTTTTTATCATTTCACCCCAAGCAAGGCGGAGATGCCATTAGTACACAGGGATTTACAGGGAGTGAAAATGAAAGAAAAGACTGAGTACAATGAGAATTAGGGAAAGGATAAAAGATGAACGGGATTCAAGAAGATAGAAGATAGCGATTGACGTTGCATTTAAATTTTGTAGTTATTAGGGAAGCAAGTAAACGGGCGGGAGTTCCACAGGAGAGAAATGCGAGAAAAGAAACTGTTGGAGTAGAAGTGATGGTTGCATTTAGCTATTTCAACAGTAAGCAGGTGGGACCTAGATGTCAATCTAGTAGCACACTTAAATTCATGTAGTCGGGGTACCAGGGAAAAAATTCATCATAGCTAATTCCATGAAAATTATTTGTAGAAAAGACAGAGAAGAGCCACGTCGGTGAGAAAGTGACTGAAGTCGAGAAACCAAGCCAGAGCCGATTACATTACAGATTCTTCTTTGAATTTTGTCAAAAATTTCTAGATGAATAGCAGGAGCACCGGTCCAGATATGACAGCGTTATTTAATGCACGGATGAATAGTAGATTTGTGAATGTACAAGATGGACTCTGACGTGTTTCTGGCACGACACAATGACCCAGGCTTCTTTCCAGTAGATGCTGTTATTGATTCATTATTCAGGTTGGTTGTTGAAATCAGAGCTTTCCTTCTCCTAGATTGGTTGCCAACTTAAAGTAATACAGTCCAATTAGCTCTGCTATGTAACACACGGCTGGGTTGAAGAGATGTATTTTATATTTTTGACAAGCGCTTTTGTGTAAAAGTGGACCTAACGAATTCGAACGGAATTCGAACCCGGCTAGCCGACCTTTCTTACCGCATCGCTAAGCCGCACATCCTTCCAAGCTAGAAAAGGCCCTACAATTCTCTACAGAAAATTATGCAAATAGTTATTGACTAGATTGGTATAATAGTATAGTTTCTTAGTGTTCGATAACTGGGTGTGGATCTTTATCACTATTCTCGCTTATCAGTGTGTGAGACGAGCCCACTAACCATTACACTATGACAGGCGCCTGGAAACAAAGAGTGTATAATTAATTGACTCTCAAGTTTTACGATTATTGCTAGAGGCTTTCACTTTTATTAGCTAATTGATGTGTTATACTGCCATCATTAATGTAAACGTGTCCTTCAATAGTGTTTCTTTTTAAGACTTGTACACGGACATTTTCACTGATTACAGAAATCGCTTAATATTCCTGAAACGAGAAAGCTTAAATCTATCTTGTCTTGCATAAAACTTGTAATGTGTAAAATTTCGAAAGTCCATTTCCGGTTTAAGATACTGTTAAAACTGCGCGTTTACTCGAATCTGGGTAACCACAAAAATAATGTTCGAAGTAATAAAAATATGTCGGATTAAAAAAAAAAAGAAAATATAAAGACGAAGTTTGTTAAGAGCTACAAGGCAGAGGAAATCGTGGAGAGTCATTGTCGACTACGTCATGAAGAGACGTCACATGAGGAAATATAGTACAGCTTAAAATTATGTGACCATCTACTGTTATATACTCTACCTGTGAACACTTATGGGCATGTCCCAATCCTCATAAATACGTTGAACACAATTGTAAATAGGGGGGGTAATACGCTGTCAAAATAGTCCAAAGAATAGTGGCTTACCTACTTCACGCCGCTGGCGAGTATTGTATTTTGTTGATGTTATAAAGAATACCATTTCATTAAAAAAATTAGTCCCATGAAGCCCTGAAGTACGAAACGCATCGCAAATGAACTTTTTCCACTTTTCATGAAGATTTCCCCCATACTGTATGTTATATACTGTACCTATGAACACTAATGGGCATGCCCCAACCCTCACAAATACGTTAGACACTATTTTAAGTGTGGGGTAATATGCTGTCTAAGTAGTCCACCATTAGTAGTGGTTTACCTACTTCACGCTGCTGGCGAGTATTGGATTTTGTTGATGGTATAACGTTTACCGTTTCATTTCCAACCTCCGATTTGGTTATTCCTCATTCTAGGTTACATCATCTACCTAATAATTCATAATTCCAACACAGGAGTGATAATAAAGAAGATGTAAATTAGGAACAGAAAATAAGGAAGTTAGTGAAAAAGGAAAATATAAGCATATGAGAATAGAGAGTAAATCATTCAAACAGACGAATCATAGACAAATCCGTTTATTGGCTTAAGTTTTAGTACAAATTTAAGCTCTTGATCTCTAAAAATATATATAGCTTTTGATTTTTATTTGAAGCAGCCTGCATAATTTACATAATAAATTAGGGGAGAATACAATATATTATTTTTATCTACGATAATACCGTTAGGGAAATGAATGAAAAAGTAGAAAAATAAATCTGTATAACGCGTTTTTGTCCGCTGAAATCCTAGTCCGCCTTACACGGAATTTTTTCTACTCTGTCATTCATTTACGTATCATAGTAATGCAGACAGCTAATAGGGTATCAACAAGTAAATAACTATTATTGTTAGCATACGTTATCATGGCACATTAGAATTATTTATTGGAAATATACACTGTACATACTAAAAATGAATTTACAATGGATTTGTCGATATCAGTAGCAAGAACTGCTATCCTTGAGCCACCCCGAGAGATTCCATCTGAAAATTTACTAAAACCTCAACTCAAAAGAAAAGTAGTATCCATGGTACTGACGACTGATTTGTCAATACTTTGGTTATTGATTCAAATTCTTGCATGTAACAGAAATACTTAGCCAATCTTAAAGCGGACACGTCTCCAGAAATTAAAACTCTCTCTGGAATTGTATGTGTGTATTTAGAGTAATCCTTCTTTTGTATCGATAATATCCAAGGTAATGTCATTTGAATGAGAAGGACTGGCAAACAAATATCGGTAACTATATAAAAAAAAATTCTGCTAAATATTTTTTTTACATTGATTTTAGAAAAATTTAAAATATCGGTTCCCTATGATGAGTTGTTTTACTTCCAGAATAATCCACCTTCCTTTGTCAAAACAATAACGACTAAATATATATTTCGTCTGCTTTCATTCATTGAGGGTATATTATTGAACGAATTTGGCCTGTATTTGAACAATTATATACTTTTGATTAGTGAATTTTTCATACCATATTGTGTAAATGGGAGATAATGGTATAGTATCAATATTTTCAAGTTCGATAAAATGACTCGATTTGAAAATCAACATTTAAAATTTGTATTTCTTGCCCGAGCGTGGGATAAAGGCCATCTCTTTCAGCCCGATACAGCTCAGCAAATACATTCATGTATTAACCTTATGCAAGAGCTCCAAGAAGTTTTTTTAAGGAAATAATTCCTGAATATTGAAAGATTTCGAATCATTATAAAGTTATTAAAATATCTTCCTTGATTTTTTTATATTTGGTTTAGACAGCATGCTCAGTCAAGGAAAGCTTTCACAGCCCAACAAGATTCAATTAACCTGTTAAGAAAAGCACGTTCGAGGAAACCAATGGAGTGATATGTATTTCTTAAAATGATAATTGAAGAAACTTGGTGGTCTGAAAAGTTCTCCATTGCTGACCTGTTTAAAACACACTGGGAAATAGGTATCCCCTATAAAGTGGGCGCAGGTTTGAATTTTGATTTGAGCCTCGAGTAGTGATTCTTTTGTATTGTGAGATGCAGTTCTATAAGAAAAAATTACGGTGGGTAAATTTAAAGAAAGATAATAAAAAAGAAAGGACAATGAATAAAGTTGAAGTAAAAGAAAGGGAGAAAACAGAATGAGAAAAAGAATGAAATATATGGCGATAAAATAGAGAGAGAATGATCAAAATAACGGAAAGAAAGAAAAAAAGAAATATATGGCGATAAAATAGAGAGAGAATGATCAAAATAACGGAAAGAACGAAATATATGGCGATAAAATAGAGAGAGAATGATCAAAATAACAGAAAGAAAGAAAGAAAGAAATATATGGCGATAAAATAGAGAGAGAACGATCAAAATAACGGAAAGAAAGAAAAAAAAGAAATATATGGCGATAAAATAGAGAGAGAATGATCAAAATAACGGAAAGAAAGAAAGAAAGAAATATATGGCGATAAAATAGAGAGAGAATGATCAAAATAACGGAAAGAAAGAAAGAAAGAAATATATGGCGATAAAATAGAGAGAGAACGATCAAAATAACGGAAAGAAAGAAAGAAAGAAATATATGGCGATAAAATAGAGAGAGAATGATCAAAATAACGGAAAGAAAGAAAGAAAGAAAGAAAGAAAGAAAGAAGTGATAAAACCTTTGATGGGAATGATTTGTAATTTTGTCTTGATATGCTGTCACTTGTTCCCTGGCTTATGATTTATGATAAATATTATACTGATCAGTTCGTCGCTCGAGACGATTAAGTGTCAGAGCAGTTTTCTTGGAATAAGAGATGTTTCTTCTTGTCCCAAACACTTGTTCTTGAACAATGACTACACACTCCAATGTTGACACATTTCCCTCTTATGAGCGTATTATATAATGGTAATATTAACCGCTTTAGCATTGGCAAATAAGCCAGGAGTACTGTCGAATAAAATTTATAAAATCTTTCTCTTAAACTTTTTTCTTTTCTTTTTTTTTAAAAAAAAAGAATGTTTTCTCTAAACCAGCGCGCTTTCCAGTATTGATGGGAGCCTTTTGTTTAAAGGAGTGCGGAGTGTCAACATTTTGATTATGTCATTACTTTCTCTTCGAGTTATATGCGCTATACAAAGGTCTCTACCCGAGCAACATCCCAAAATCAGTATTCTTATGTTTGACCACTGATATACTGATTCCTGGTGATTAACCAAAAAAAAAAAAACTTCAAAATACCCGCGTAGTTTATAGCGATGATGATGACGACGATGACAACGTCGATGATGATGATGATGAGGAGGAGGAGGAGAAGGGGAGGAGAAGGAAGAGAAGACGGAGGTAATATTTTCTTTGAATTAAAATATTCAAAATGAACACTTTCTTTTACTTAAGGAAATTGTGGAAAACCATGACCGCCCAAATCCTGAACGGACATCGCACATAGAACCAGAAACAGCAGCAACAGAAGAAGAAGAAGAAGAAGAAGAAGAAGAAGAAGAAGAAGAAGAAGAAGAATCTCTTAATTGTATTTCTATTTCCGGCAACTAATGAAAGATGTACAAGCATCTTGGGGAATATACTCTTTTTTTTTATTGAATTCACCCCCAAGCACGGCAATAAAGCCACTAAGACACAAGAGGTTACTCGGTGTGAAAGAATTAAAAAAGAGAAACATTACCAAGGAGTGAGTACAAAAGAAGTGCAATCATGAGGTCAGCAGACAGCGACCGACACTGTTTCCAAAGTTTTGAAGATCAACGCTGACTAGAAAGTACCGAGCTGGAAGAGAGTTCCACAGGCGAGCAATGTGACAAAATAAACTGTCAACACAGAAGCCACGACCACGTCCAACCAATCTAAGCACAAAATGGTGTTACCCCGACACCAGTCCAGCATTCGTCCCTAAGTGAATCAAATGAACCCGATTCTTCTTCTTCTTCTTCTTCTTCTTCTTCTTCTTCTTTGTGCCGTGCCCATTCAGGACGTGGGAGATCATGGCTCTCCATCATCTCCTGTTCTTTGTAGTCCTTACTAAAGATTGTCTTGTTCCTGCATCTCCTAATCCCTCTTCTGTCAGCCATTTACGCAAACACGTCAGGTAGGAGAACCTCTTATATTCTCTGCTTCTCTCTTGCCTTCAATATGTTCTGTGAATGTCAAATTTCCCAAGCCCTCTTTCTATATTAAAGTGCCTTGAAAATGTTATCTATCTTTGCTTGTAAGTAGAAGAGACCTTTTTTTCTTCCATTTTCTCTAAAAATTCACCTTTGCTCAATTAGTTGTCTATATTTTCATCTTTTTCGCACTCGCCGGCTTAACAGTGTTTATAAATCTGTTTTTTTTCTCTCCACCTGCTCATCTGCGATGATATGACGAATATCTTTATTTCTTCGTTTTTCTTCTTCCTAACTTTCTTCTTTGTCTGCTTTAGACTTTTCTTTTTCTTTATTTTCCCGCCTGCCTATCTGTGGCTACTCACGTGATATCTTTATTTCTTATTCTTTCTTCTTCCTCATATTTTATTCTCTTCAAATTGTCCTGTTTTTTTTTTTCTTTTTCTTTCTGTTCGCTACAAAAAAAAAGGTTATTCCACTAGTTCCATCTGACTTTAAGACTTAGGGAGATGATAATTCCCGTTTTTTTTTTGTTTTTTTTTTTTTAATGATATAAATAAAGATTTATGAAGAATCGTACCCTCTGCATTAGCCATAGGGTCTATTCGTCCAGGCTCACAGCCTTAAGATTTTTAACGCGATGACTACCAGTAGTTGTGAACCAGGTATATGTGTCGTTTTAATTATTATTATTAGAGAAACATTCTCCAAGTGAGCAAGCGAATTCGAAGACATTTCTTTGTTGCTGTGTTTATTTTCTCGCGTTGTTGGTAATGTTCATCTTGGAATATTTTAGAGTAATTTTTAATGTAATTTTCGATACATAACTGACGAGGCAGATTTTTTTCCTGCAGTAGGTTATCAATTCTTTCTGCGGAAGATCAGTTGCCATCCATGGCTATAGAACCTACTTACCTATAGCTGGGGGAAGAAGAAAAGGACTTATACCTTTCCTAAGGGTATTAGCACGTAAGTGAATGTAATGGATTCGACTGAAAAATCAGTCAGTCAGTTGTGTGCCATGCGTGATACATGCTTAGGGGATCATGTATCTTTCGATACATAACTGACGAGGCAGATTTTTTTTCCCGCAGTAGGCTACCAATTCTTTCTGCGGTAGACCAGTGGTCATCCAAGGCTATAGATCCCGGTCTGTCCTGCTACTTAAACATAGCTGGGAGGAGAAGAAGAGGATTCATACCTTTCCCAAGGTTATTAGCACGTAAGTGAATGTAATGAATTCGACTGGAATATGAACTCGGCTCTCCGATTCTTCAAGCCGAGCTGATATCCATTACTCCAATGGATTTTATTGAGTTGGTGCATAATTATCAGGCGTTTTTAAAACAATATTTATTATGAAAAAATAAACATGACAATCCAACAATAATATTTTTAAATGAGGGTGGTTATCGACACGCATTTTTATATCTTGAAAATACAATATTTTTATTTAAAAAAATGTAAAGAAAACAATTTTAATAACAAATAACGCGGCTAGAAAACGCCTGATAATTATGCACCAAACCAATATTTTTAATCCAACATTTTTTTTCTTATCATTTAAAATAATAGTTTAGAATAGGTTCTCGTTCATTACAACACATGTTGCGATGCGAACGTAGAAACGATGAAAGATTGTCCAAATCTTTCATCGCTTCTGCAGTAATTCCAATAACCTAAAGCGTTGTGAGGCGTGTCTGGGTGAATAGACCGTATGGCGTCCACTTTTTATTAAGAATTAGAATTTGGTCGTGGTTGTTCCATGTCATTTTTCGATATCTCACCATGTTGATCTCATCTAAAACTTTCACAGATGAAACTTTTTCATGATCGACTTGATTATATTTTTTACTGTTAATGATAACAACAGAAATATGATTTACATCGATGAAATTGATGTCAATTTTACTTTTTTTGTATTCAACAAACTTTCTTAAAATTCTTTATGCGCCATATGTGATAAAAATTAAGCAAAATTAGGTATCTTTTGATAAAATGACTGACGAGGCAATTTTTTTATTTTGTTGCCATGAACAAAGAATCTCTAAAGTATACCAGTTTTGCCATCCAAGTGCTTTGAAACAAAAATAAAATGTCCTGCTATTTACCCATAGTAGAGTGGAGAATAGAATTCATGTCTTTATTTATGATTCAGTCAGGTATATTATCATGCATGATATACGCATTTAGGAGATCATGTATTTTTCGATAATTGATGACTGACGAATTTTTGTGTTTCCCGCAGTTTCAAATTTTGTTGCTATTTCTTTCTGCGGTAGATAAAATTTTATTGGCTATAGAACCCGCCCTGTCCTCTATTTACCCATAGTTGGTTATTCAAGAAATTAATAGCATGATACCTTTTTTATTAATTTTAAATGAATGTAATGGATTCGACAGGAATTCGAACTTTGCTCTTTGATTGCTCAATTTAGCCATGCTATCCATTAGAACCCGGTCTGCCTTGCCATTTTTATCATAAATTGGGGAGAAGAGTATTTCATTTAAATGATAAATAAACATTAACATTAAGTAAATTTAATGGATTCATTGACTGGAATACGAACTTTGCAAAATCCGATTCCTCAATCCGAGCCGCTATCCGTAATCAGGTCAATACATTTTAATTAAAAATTTTTTGTTTCTTCTCTGAGTTAAAACGAACAATGTATATGATGTTTTTTGGAGGTAAATATCTAATATATATATATAAGAAATTTTTTTTTTGTTCTAATTATTCCAACTATGTTCTCTTGTTTGTTTAACTAATTTTCATTAATACCCAATCTGAAACTCTATGGCATTAAATTTTAAAAATCTTATCAAATTTATTTTTACAAACTATATCCTCCGGAAAGAACAAATATATCTGATAATAAAAAAAAAGATTTTTGATAAAAAGGAAGATTCAAAAAAAATTGAAAAAAAAAAAAAAGGAAAAAAAAAAATATGCATTAAAAAAGAAAAGAAACAGAATAAAGGAAAAAAGAAAATAAGGAATAAATAAATAAATAAATAAGAAAAGACAGAGAAGGAAAGCCCGTAACAAATTCTCCATTTTGATGGCTTCATAATACAAAGGCAATTTCGTGTATTTGATCATTGGAATTAAATATCTATTATGGTCAAAATAATATTCACAGAATTCTCCTAAATAAACCATACTAATTGGTATTATTGGTTTGAAAACGAAAAAAAAAATTGAATAATAATAATAATAATTTGAATAATAATAATTTATAATAATATATGAATCCTTTCTATTTATTTTCTAATTATTTTCCATGAAAAAACAAACAAACAAATAATAAATTCACCAAAACAAAAAAAAAAAAAAAAGCATCTTGTGTTCCTGTGGCAGATTATGCGCGCATTCATTGGTACTTGATGTGAGGATTTTATGGCTTTTGCTTTTTAAATAATTCGGCCTGTCATAATATCGGGGAACGCTAAAAATTTTGGAAATGATCAGTGATGACGTATTTAAACTAGTTTGATCTGAAATGAGATATAAATGCGTATTATATGCGCCTAGTCTTTTAACAAACTAACCGTCCATATAATGAAAATTAAAATAAAAAGAGTTAAAAGAATAATAATAAGGAAATGATGCGATTGAAAGTAATTTAAAAAAAATTTTGAACTTTATTCAATCAAATATTATTAGCCTGACATTATTGAACACGGCCGCTTTTACTGGAGAATATACAGATCGTTTACTTCTCAATTATTATTATTATTAGTAGTAGTAGTAATATATAAAAATGGCCTAATTTAATTTTATGCAAAAAAAATAGTTTATCTGTATTTTCAGAGAGCATTTTGATGTGTTTATTGTGATTATTCGCATAAAAATGTAAATCTTTACATCGACAAATTCACATTTTAATTATCAAAATCATTTACTTTGCAAAACAATTATTATATTTAAAACAGGTCTCTTTCTTATCAATACACTTGATTCACTGATGAATATAAAACGCATACATCTAACAGATAAAAATTTTTCGGAGTCTTTTAAATTTGTTAATAATAAAATTTCAAATAAATACATTATTTTATTTAATGAAGAACCATCATGGTAAATGTATATTTAAAAGGTTATATAAACTGAAGTATATAAAAAATAAAAATTTATTCATATCATTTTATTTATATAAATTAAAAATAATTTTTGGTTAGAAAAAAAAAAAAATTGTAGTGAATAAGATTTAAAATTAATAAAGGTTTTATTTTTTAAGAAAAAGCAGCAGTCTTCTTCCTTATAAATGTTATGAGGAAATGGAAAGATTATTTGTATTTGTATAATAACCTTTGAGTGTCCTATCAAAAATTGATTGAACCAATAAATATATATATTTATATATAAATTTATTTTAAAATGAAATATATTTTATAACATAATCGTTAGATTATATTATAGATTATATTATAATCGTTAGATATAGGTTATATTATAGATTATATTATAATCGTTAGATTATATTAGATATTATATAATAGATCGTTATAATAATTTGCATTTTATTTTTCGTTTTTTTTTGCGTCTAAGTCACTATTGAATTTTTTAATTTATTATAAATAATATTAAAATTGGGGAAGAGATGAATTTTCAAATTTGTGTGGCATTTAAGCATAAGTTTTGTAACAAACCCAAAAAGCTCGAACGGATCTAAAGTTTTAGTTGAAAAAAAACTGTTAACCATTAAAATTTTATATTTGTCTAAATACTAACTGTAAAATATCTGAAATGAATAAAATATGGATGACATCATCTGAATATTAAATTAAAAAACTGATCAACATTTAAACATTTTTAAGTTGAATCTGTAAATTTGAGTTCCGCAGTACTAAACGATGTCATTATATATCCTAAGATTCAATGTAATTTTGTTATCATAATGATAATTAATTTATTAATTTTTTTATTCATTTGTACTCTTTGAGATGTCACATCATTTGATTTTATATATATATATATTACATATATATTCAAATATTTTTATATTTACCGGGTGTAACAGCAAAATTGACCAAATTGTGTTACCGCAAAAATTCCCATCCCACAAAATGTTTAATATCTAAGAACAAAAAAAAACAAAACCTTTCTTCCAGATTTGTAGATAAGACGTTTAGCCATCTTGATACCATTTGTCTTAAGAATCACTGAAAAAAACCATTTGAGCTATTCAGCTAAAAAGAGAACAGGTTAAATTCGTTTTGTGTCAGCCCCACTGTTTTCTCAATTGATCAATGGTAAGAGAAAAATCATTCAGAACTTCAGTAATGGTACCAACATTCATACTCTGGCTTCCATCTTCAAAGTCCATTCCAGAACCATCAAGAGAACGATGAACAAGTTTTATAAAGAGGGAACAGTAGAGAGGAAAACTGAATCAGGATGTCACAACAGGAAGAGGGATCATCATTTCACCTTAGAGCTAAACAGATAAATTAGAAATGATCCAACTCAATTCATAAGACGTTTCGCACGTGAGAGAGGAGTTTCAGCTATGACAGTTTTAAAGAGGAGTGAAAAAAAACTTGAAAATTAAATCGTCCATGAAAACTGTGAGGCAACTTGTTACTCCAGGACAGAAAGTTAGAAAAGGTTAGAGAGGGCGAAGATCATCTTGAATAAGTTGAAAAATGATCCTGAAATATATATATATATATATATATATATATATATATATATATATATATATATTTAATTTATTTCAATCATTCTTGAGTTACCAAACATTAGTTATGATTAATTAATGATGAATATGTCATTATCGTTCAAGATCAATTCCATCACGGTGCTTCTATTAAGCATGGAGAGTAATTATACAGTCTTATTAGAGTCCAATAGTGTTATAAAAACTTCTAAGAATTCCAATAAGATATCTTTAATCATTTCTAAGATACAACGGTTCAAACCATGATATAACAATTGGATAATTTTTGTTATGTTAAATATTGATATATATATATTGTTGTAATATTTCATTATTCATATTTATTTTAATGGGATGTATAAATATAAGGGTCATTTTATTTAATAACGTTTAATTTCAAAAGTAAATTTTCAATTTAATAATTGTTTAATCAAAAGTATTTTCCACTATTTCGGCATAAATTTTCTATATTGAAGTTTTAAAATTTGATTTTTACATGATTTAAAATCATTCTTGAAGATTTCATTTTATTTTAAAAAATTTTAATAATTAAATTTATTATTTCCATTAATTAAAAAATTCATCAAATATTTCAGATAGAAACTATATACATTTGATTGTCAAATTTAATTTTTTATTTTTTAAAATTTTCTTAAAAAAATATTTTCTTAATTTTTAAAAATTTGTAAACAAAAATTTAAATTTATCGATTTTTTTAAATATTTAAAAAAATTCTGAACGTTATTTTAGTAAAATTAAAAATTTAAATTTTTATTAATCTGATTTAAAATAAATCTTTTGTTACTTATAGCATAAAAAATAATATATTAAAATTATTATATCGATTTCCTGTTCATCTGTTCGATCTTATTGATAATGATTGATTGACAAATTTGAATGACATTACTAAAAATGATATTTTTTGACATTAATTTTTAAAGTTTTTTAAAAAAATTATTCTATTTGAAATTTAACATTTTGTATAAAATATATAAAAATAAAAATTATTTTATTTTTATAGTAAATTTATTTTTTTAAAAATAATTTAAAATTTAAAGTTTTTATATTTAAAATAAAATATTTAACTTAAATAAGAAAAAAAAAATGTTTTAAAAAAATTTTAAAAGTAAAAGGGACAAACCATTAAAATCACGTTTACCTTGTTATAATTTGTTAAAATTTCTTATATCATACATGGAAATAAAAATGTATTAAAAAAAAAAAATTTCCCATAAAAATTATTTTTTTTCAAAATAGTAAAAAACTAAATTTATTTTTAGCAATTTTGGATTCATAAATTTTTTTTATTTAATTAATACATAATATCGAGGAAATAATCCTAATAAAGAAACAATTTTTTATTTAAAACTATTATAAATTATTATAATTAAAATTTTAAAAAAATGAAAAAAAATTCTTGTAAAAATTAATTATTCATCAGAAAAAAAATTATTTCTTCAGACAATAATGTCCTTTTTTTATTACTTATTTACAAAAATAATTAAAAAAAAACAATAATTAAATAATATCATAGTTTTATTGATTCATTATTTTTTTTTTTCACAAGAGCAGATTTTCAAATTAAATAGCTCAAATTTGAAAAAAAAATAATAGGTTATTTAAACATCTTCAAAGACTCCTACTTTTAAAAAAAAAAAAAATTTCAGGAAACAAAAAAAATTTCGAAATTTTCATTAAATTAAGTAAATGGGTGGGGTAAAATTTTTTAAAAAAATATTTTTTTATTAAAATTTTCTAAAAAAATTTTAAAAAATAATTTCATTCATTTGTGAATAAGTCCTGAAAATTTCATTAAAATCGGACAATTATTTTATTTTTTAAAAATTTCCAAATCAATGTTTTTTCATGAAAAAAAAAAAAAAAAAAAAAAATTTTTTTTTTTATTTAAAACGACGTAAAAAAAAGAAAACTTTAACCAAAATTTCGAACGTGTTAGAAAATATTAAAAATTTCAAAAAAAATTAAAAAATTTTTTCTTTCATCTTATCTTCAATAAATAAGCATTTTTGACGATAAAACTTTATTTTCTTTTGAGTTTTGGCATTTTTTTTTTTTATATAATTTTTTTTTTTTTTCAAAAAAACAGTGGACATTATATATATAAATAATGTTCATATTTTTTTTTGTTTTGAAGATTTAAAAAAAAAAAATAATTGTCTTTTATTCGTTTCCTTTAAATTTTCCATAAAAAAAAAAATCATTTTTTTATATTTTTGATTTTTAAAACAAATCTATTTTTTATGGTTTTATTTTTAAATTTATTTAAAAATTAAATTTTTTGAAAAATTAAATTTTGTAAATAAAAATAATAAAATTTTAAAAAAAATTAAATTAAAAATATGATTTTATTTAAAAAACTTTAATATTTATTTCCTCATTTTTTATCATTATAACAAATTTTTCATTTTTATTTTAATTTAAATAAAATATATTTTTTTAAACATTATTTTAATTTTAAAAAATAATATAAAAATTTTTTAAAAATGAAAAAAATTTTATTTTTTTTCTGTTTTTTATTTCAAAGTCATTAAAAATAATTCTATTAAATCGTACTAAAATATGTTTTAAAAAAATTATAAAAACGGAAATAATGGATCGGAAAAAAATATATTTAAAAACTAATTTATAAAAAAATCGAACATGGGAAAAAAAAATTTATTTGAAAAAAATTTTTATGTTAAAAAAAATATTTAATTTGGAAACTTCATTTTTGTTAATTTTTTGATAATTTTTTTTTTTGAGAAAATAAACTTAGTTTGATTATTATTTATTTTCTATTTAAGTAAAATCTTATTTAATATTGTTTTACTATTTGAATATTTAAATTTTCCCTTTTTTTGAATTAAAATAATTTCAGGCAGTTTAAAAATTCTAATTCATTTAGAAAATTTTGTTTGTTTTTGGAACCATTTTTATATATATATATTTAAATATATATTATCCATTTTTTTTCATAAATATTTATAAAAATTCAGTAAAAATTTTAATTATTTTCAAAAAAAAAAAATTTTGGCTTTTTGAAAAATTTACAGTAATAAATAAATAATTCTCTTTAAATTTTATATTCAATTTATAGAAAATTTTAATGTTTAATGAAACGTTAAAAAATTTAAAAATACAAAATTTCAAAATTAAAATTAAATTTAAATTTTAAAATTAAAATTTTATTAAAAAAAATATTCTTTTTGATTTTTTTTCTATTTTGTTAAAAAAAAAAATTAAAAATATATTTTCTTTTAAGAAAAACTTATAAAAGTTTTTGATTTTGTTATATATGTTTAATCATAATTCCAATAATTTTTATTTTCATAATATTTTATTTTAGAATGTCTTTTATATATGTAAATTTTTTCATATTTTTTTAAAAATGTTTTCTTATTAAAATAAATTTTAATTAATATTATCAATTAAACGGTTTAAAAAAAAAGTTTTCCTGAATGTAAAAATGTTTCAAATATTTAATTAATAAAAGTTAAAGGAATAAATTTTTTTTTAATTTAAAAAAATTATCATATATATTATTTATTTTCATTTTGTATTATATGGTTAATTATATTCAATGTATTTTAAAAAAAAAAATTTGATAGAAGAAAATTTTTTTATTTTTTTTAATATATAGATTAAAAAAACAAAATATTTAAAATTAATTAAAATTAATCATACATAAGAAATTAATAAATGATATAAATATATATAATATATTTAAATGATATCTTAGGATAATAAAATTTATTAATAATTTTAAAAATATAAGAATAAAGAAATATTGATTAAAATACTGTGAAAAATGAAAATAGTTTTTCTTTATTTAAATTCTATTTTCTTTATTTATTTTGTTTTGGAAATTAAAATAAAAATAAATTTTTTAATGAAAAAAAAAAAAAAATTTTATTTTATCATTAAAAATAAATAAATTAAATTAATGTTTTTTTAAATAAAAATTTAATAAAAATTTAAAAATTTTGGAAGTTTTGATTCTTCATGAAAAATTTTGTTAAATTATTCATTCTTTACTGAAATGTTCATTTTCCACCATTTTTGATAGTCAGATTTTTTAAAAATCTACTAAAAAATTTTAATATAAGAAAATTCAAATTTAAAGAAAAAAATTTATTTTTTTTGCGACAATAAAAAATTTTAGTACAAAATATAAAATTTTATAAAATAAATATA
The DNA here is from genome assembly GCA_903632075.3 of Acanthosepion pharaonis. NCBI lineage: Eukaryota > Metazoa > Mollusca > Cephalopoda > Sepiida > Sepiidae > Acanthosepion > Acanthosepion pharaonis. The sequence goes on along the minus strand of CAHIKZ030002725.1, from coordinate 18,536 downwards.
AAATTAAAAAAAAAAATGAAAATTTAATCCAGAAAAGGAAATTTTTTGAATTTAATTTAAAATTTTAAAATTTTGTATTAATTATTTTTTTTTAAAAAAAATCTTTGTTAAATTTATATTTGTTTTTTTTTTAAAATATATAAAAATTAAAAATTAAAGTCCAGTAAAATGATTTGAAAAAAAATGAAAAAGTTTAATTAAAAATTAAAATAAAAAAATATTTTATTAAAATTAAAATTAAAATTTAGAAAAAATGATAAAATTAAAATTAAAAAAAAATTTAATTTATAATTAATTATAAAAATTAAAAAATTAAAAAGTTTTAATTTAAAAGTTAATATAAAAATTAATTATAAAAAAAATAAATTAAAATAATAATCGAATTTAAATTATTTTTATTAAAATAAAAATTTATTATTAATTATAGAAATTAAAATAAAAACCAAATAATAAATATTAAAATTAAAATAAAAGCTTTAGTAATAATTATAAAAATTAAAATGAAATCTAAAAATTAATTATTTGAAATTAAGATTGTGTCCAGTTTAATTACTTTTTTATATTCTAAAAATATATATTAAAAATATTTTTATACTAATCAACTAATGGCTACTGTTTCTTTATTTTGGACGTTGGCAATCAGTGAGTTAAATGAACACTATAAAAAATTAAGGTTCTAAAAACTTTTAATTTATTATTCATTCAAACAAGTAGATTTTAAATAAATTTTTATTAAAAAATGATGTTGACAAAAATGCGTAAACCTTACTGATATTTGATCGCTACTGAAAACCGTCATTTACTTACTATAAGAAAACTCTATTCATAAACTTTTGATTTTTAACTAGAACTTGAGATGGCATGTTTCTAAAGTTTTTAATTTGAATGTGAGCTAATCAAATAAGGATATTTGCTGCCAAAATAAAATCCAGTAAAAAACTCAATTACTGTACTTCCGGGATTTTTCGATTTGATTTTCCGAAATCTTTTTTATCCGTAAATGGGAAATGAAGAGAAAAATTGAAATCAACCGAACATTTTTCAATTATACGAACTAAACCCATTCTAAAATTTCATCTCAGACGAGCGTTTCAATTTTAGACACCGAAGCAATAATTATATTTGACAAATTGTTGAAACTTGACTAATGCATGGAATAATAATACAACACAAAATGTACTTAGAACAAAATGTATTGAAACAAGAAAGTGTACACAATATTTACATATAGTCTTTTGTATATTCTTGGGAAGACCGTTCCTGGAGAATGTGTTGACTTAGTCGCAGTCGGGCAGAGTCTCTGGATTGAATCTCTTGATTCCTTCCACCGTCTTCCCGGTACCAACCATATTTATATGCAAATTAGGTGGATCCTACCACAACACAAATGTTTAAGATGATTTAAGCTTTCAACCTGAAACGACCCTAGTAGATACATCTATTTTAATTTAAGAATTAAGTATAATATAATTTAATATATAATTTTAATAATATTTTTAGAGACGGATATGCAATGTTGTTGGTCCTGGTCTGCATGATATCGCCTACAGTCAGAATTCTGACAGACGTTTCGTCGCTTCTCTCTGTCTTTTTCTAGAAGTAATTTCATTGATAACTGATTTTTTTTCGAGCTATTTTCGCTGGTTCGCAAACTGCATGAGTTTAAGAATACTAAGTTGGCATCTCAGTTCCACCCTTTTCATTATCGAAACTATTAAATGATTTTGATAATTCTTTTCCAATTCACTTTCAAGTTTTTTCACTTTTATTCTGTCGAACTCCTTTTTCTTAAAAAAAATAATTGACAGTTATAGTCTTCAAATATTCAAATGAAATGTCAATCGACATCGTTAAATTCTTCCTTGATATAATTTGAAAACTTCTTTTATCCTTTCCTCAATCACGTCTTTTTATTTTTTCCCACTTTTGTAATGCATACGTTTAATTTTAACTATTTTAATAATTTTTAATCAAAAAATGCAAAAAAAATAATATTTTTGAATAATTTAATATTTAATATTTTTATATTTTATATATTTAATATTTTAAATTTTATTTAATTATTTAATTTTATTATTTTAATATTTTATTATTTTATATTATATTATATCATATTCTTAAATGTGATTTATTATTATTTATATTTATTATTTTAATATTTCATTATTATTTTAATTATTTATTTTTTAAAATTTTTAATATTTTAACCTATTTAATTATTTAATTTTATTAATTTAATATTTTATTATTTTATATTATATTATTATATTATTTATGTTTTATTATATTATATTTATTATTTTAATATTTTATCATTATTTTAATTATATAATTTTATATTTTAAATATTTTAATATTTTAATATTTTCAATATAATTTTAATAATAAAATATTCATAATATTAATTTAGGAATTAGCGGGAGAAAAATGCGAAAGAAACATGAAATGGATAGAAATCGATGCATTTTTTCATAGAAAGTTAATTTGACAAAAACTTGAAGAAAGCGCTTGAAAATGTTATTTGGGAAAAATAAATTATTCGGACTATTGTCCTCATTTAATGTCGCCATGTTTATCACAACGTTTCGGCCGTTGTACGCTCCGCCCTTGTTCAGGTGGTTGGAATATCGAACTGAACCCTTTATTTCGCTCACTGGAGTAGACTGTTCTAGTTCCACGTGCCATGTCTAATGGATGTCAGTTATCTCCCTGTTAATTCCCCTCTGAAAGTTCTCCACAGCCTTAACCAGGTATTGAACTCACAATCTTTGTGTCCTGTCACTGGATCTAACTAACGCCTTTATCCAATGTTCAGATTACAACCACCTGAAGAAGGCCGGAGCGTACAATGGCCGAAACGTTGTGATAAACATAGCGACAAAGATGATGACAATGGGTCGAATAATGTAAATAGTGTACATAATACCACATCTCAGAAATATAGACAGATACTGGCAAAATAATTTTTTTTAAAAATGACTTTATTTTCTTCATCCTTTTTGATAATTCAGTTATTCAATTATTCGGAATTTTGAATTATCCGAAAATGTTTTTTAATCCTTGACCCAATAATCGACTGAAGTGCTGTATTACTGAGCAGAAAACACATAAAATGTTAATAATAATGTAAATTAATATTATCAATTTTCCATTGCATTGCTTTCTAGAGTCAAACTGCAAGTTTTGTACCTAAATTGCATAACAGGTGAGCTGCTATGTACGTATTTTGTGGAGAGGGGAAAAATTAGAGAGAATTTTTAAGATGAAAAATTCTGTAAATATTTTTTTTTTAAATATTCAAGTTTACAGTTCGAATAAACCATTGAAAGTCAATTCCTAAAATATTTCCGTCCTTTTATTATGACGATAAACTACATCCGCCTTCCTGGGTCAGACGTTACATCCGACAAAAATTTTTCTGATCAGGAGGTTTTTAGGAATTGTGGAATCACCTCTTAATTGCTGGTGTTTCCAGGTCCACCTTGACCCGTCCGTTTAGCATATGTTTTTGGTCCCAGCTATGGACAAACAGTTAACCCCCAAATGAGGTCAAAACGTGTAAAAATAGCTTTTAATACCAGCGAAAATATTTGTAAAATATTGTTACCAGCAATAATTATTTGAAGAGAGAATTATTACCAGCAATACATTATCACCAGCAATACATTATTACCAGCAATATATTTTTGAAAAAAATATTACCAGCAATATATTTTTGAAAAAATATTACCAGCAATATATTTTTGAAAAAAAATTACCAGCAATATATTTTGAAAAAATATTAAAATATATTTTTGAAAATTATTAAAAATACTTTTTAAAAAAAATATTACCAATAAATTAAAATGTTGTCGGCATTAAATAACCTATTAAGGTTGATAGGCCGTAAACCAAACAAAACTAAACCTAAAATATTTATATTTTAAAAAAATCCCTTTTTGTGGTCTGTAGGTCATAGCGGGGACCTTCATTCTTCGAACTTCCAGTACTGGCGATACAATATCACCAAATAAGAACTGTACCAAGAAAGCACATCACTTGAGGACTTTCAATAAGAGCCACAACTAAAATGGCTATCACCTTCCACAATATTTCGAAAAGTACTGGCAAGAGCGATAACAGATATTTGACGTGAGAAACCTATTTTTCTGGAAAATTTATGTTATAAATTTCAACTTATAGTCGTCGTGGTTGTTCGGTCAATGAATGCCAAATATTTTTCACATAAAGAAACAGATCATATTACTGTTGCCAATAAAGTTTATCTACATGGAGAAAAATTTGCGAGAGATATGAGTGGGAATTGGGATTACTAGAAAATTGGGATATTTGCTTTTCATTTTCTTCGTCTTCTTCTTCTTCTTATTATTATTATTATTATTATAAAGTTAGAGAAGCGCGCGATTTAAGAAAAAAGAACAAAAGAAACAGTATTTAACAACATTTAACGATATTTCGGCAGTATATTCGTCTTCTTCAAGTTGTGTATAAAAATTGTGTACAAATATAAAAACAATGACTTTGTACAAACGTCGCTAGTCTTGAGAAAAACGGTTGTACTGGTAATCAACTCGTCAAAACGAATGAAAAGCATCCAGCATACATGAAATGCAACTGAAACGTAACATGATGGTGATCGTGTTCATACTGAATTTTTTAGTTGATTAGCGTATATACTCGTATATATGTCGACTTCATGCATAATGCGACCCGTAATTTTTTTGCCATGAATTTTAACCCGTCCAGAAAAAATTATATATATATATGTATAGTGCAACCGGTCACTGAAAACGCATGGTATATAAATTATTTAAAAAAAATTTGTAGTGCGACCACTTATTTGGTGCTACTATAGTATGATATCTACCGAGGAATTTGTGACCTACCATAAATGACGGTGCACTCATTATTGCTGGAAAATGCTCAGGAAAAATGATGATCTGTTTTTTAATTGTCATCATATCCGTTTACAAGCGTTAAAATCATTATTTGATGATTTTATTTTATTTAGTTTATTATTTTTTTATAAAAAATTGTTAATGATTTTTAATACATAACCAATTCACTGTTCACTGCCTTTAACCCTAACCCTAACTCCTAAACTTAACTCTTAAGTTTAACCATAACCCTTACAGATTTCGTACTTCCAACAGTTGGTAAATATCATACCATATTAGAAAATGGATGGTAGATATCATTCCATAGTAGAAAATGATGGTAGATATCGTACCATAGTAGAAAATTGATCGTAGATATCGTACCATAGTAGAAAATAGATGGTAGATATCGTACTATAGGAGCACCACTTATATATTTTGCCTAAATATCTAATCATAAAACCTCGCAATATACTCAAGTATATACGGTATTTAGTAAGAGCAATTAATCAAATAATTTGGTATAATTTTTATGGAACTCTCCTGTCATTTGGTTCATCCCACCAGGGGTGAGACGTTAGTAGTTTGCATATGTAATTATTTTCATGAGTTTTAAGAGTTGAAATGTCGCTCGATTCTGGACAGATATTTCAGCAGTTGCACCTTACGACGTTTGTCGAAATTACAATCGTTTGTGATGAAATGTTTTTCAAGCCCTGTTGACTTGAAGAAGACAAACGAAATATTATTAAACATTATTTCTTTTCTATTATTTGCCTTTCCTTAAATCTCGCTCTTCTCTATGTGTCGCAAAATATTGGAAGTGTTATTTCAATTATTTTGTTTATTATTATTATTATTATTATTATTGTCATCATCATCATCATTCGATTTCTGCTATGGACACACTACCTACCAAGTCTGCGGAAAGACCTAAGGCAGGTCGTGGTGTGTTGTTATGGCCACATTTCATGTTAATTTTTTTTTTTTTTTTTATCTCCGATGAAATTGCTAGCGTTACATAGACAAAGTTCTCCTTATTATTATTATTATTATTATTATTATTATTATTATTATTATTATTATAATAAATAATATAAAATTTATTGAGGAAAAAAATTATTAATTCAGTCCAGGAAAAATACCAAACCTAAGTGATTGCCAATGATATATACCATATTTAATCCTGTACCATGTGACCTTTGAATACCTAATTCTAATTGAATACAGTAAATGGATATATAGTTTGGTCAACGGTCAGCACTACATATGCTAATTTTATATCTTGAGGATGATACAACCCCCTTAAAATTAGCTTTAAAATTAGGTCTTCAATAATACGCGAGTATATACGGTATATTCTTTTTAGAGTGAGGTTGACCTTGTATAAGGCCGGGGGCCACTCGAGGTAGGGATTCCCATGGAAGTAGCGATAGAGCATTGTGGTTACCACATCCCATCTGTGAGAAAGACGTTGCGGGAGGATAATTTGTCACCCACAAGGAGGGTGAGACGATCTGACTTTAACGATACTCGAAAGTTAGGATAGGCAAGCTCCTGTCCAAATTTGACAATAGGACTCCATTTTAGGCATGATCTGGCTCATGTTAAGTTAGAGGATATCGGGTAGGGTCGGGTACTTATTGGGGCGGTACAGAGAACCGACCCTATTTCCTGCTCAAAGCACGGGGCCTATCCGAGGGGATATCCATTCATCGTGGCTGGTGATAGTTCGGGGCCGATCGCCGGGTTCTGTAGCATAATGAACATCGGTGTTGCAGTAAATTAGGCCGGAATTTGATTTTGAAAAATCTATCTCTTTAGATAAAAAAGTTCCTGTAACAGTGTTATTAGTGATCCATGAAGAGTCCTGAAGAGATTTGCTTCGATCATTGAAGAATTGACAAACCTCAGGACGAACGCTTGAAGACTTGTGGCTAGTTAATCTTTTGTAAAATCCATCAGTTATTACAGATGTGGAAACTCAGCGGGAACTACTACCACTAATAATAATAATAATAATCTTCTCAAAACATATACTTGTCTGGCCAAAATTCCACCCAAAATGTCCCCACGCATTGCGTATCATTGTTTTATTTATTAGAATAGTGTGGAAAGATGAGGCTGCCAAGGCGAATTTTTTCATGCCTTTCCTTTGTTGAAAAGCTCAATCGGCGAAATGAAGGCCTTCGAATTGGGTCCCACCAGCAAAGTTATGCACTGCTTTATGAAAAACTCTCATTATATTATGAAGTTTTGAGACATGTGGCCGATATACTCTTACTCTTGTTATTATTATTTTTATTTTCTTTGATTTCTGGCGTTTACACATTTCTTTCCACTGACAAAAAAAAAAGAAAGATTACATAGATAAAGCCCTTCGTAAAGTGTAGACTGTACTTGTCAGAACAATTTTTTGTATCTCCTTGAGGCATGGACTTCCAGGAATCCCTTCAATTAGTCTACTGCAATCTTTTCCAACCAGTCCTAGGGCTCCAACTACAACAGGGATTGTTGATGTTCCCATATGCCACATTTTCGAGATTTATATTTCAAGATCCTTGTATTTTGACAGCTTTTTGAATATCTTCAAAGATACATTGCAGTCAGCAGGGACTGCCATATCAACAAGGAGGCTCCGTTTTTGTTTGTGGTCTTTAATAACAATATCTGGGCGGTTGGCTTTGATTGTTCTGTCAGTGTGTATTGTGTAGTCCCATAGAATTGTAACAGGTACTATCTCCGTAACCGGATCTGGGTGGTGTTCATACCAGTTTCTTTCAGTTTCCTTCTCGTATTGTTGTTGTTGTTGTTGTTGTTGCTGTTGCTGTTGTTGTTGTTTTTTCTTCTCTTCTTCTGCGCGGTTTTTCGTTTTTAGCCGGAGATCTTGCATCATGGGTGTTTTCCTTCAAGTCTTATATCCTCAAATATACAGCACCTTTCATAGAATAATTGCTGAGCCAAGCAATGCAGATTCCGGATTCTTAATGAACGATTTTAATGTCGTTAGTATTATTAATATTATCATTATTAAGATAAATGTTATATTTACAGACCAAAGAATTATAAAGCCCTATGAGACTATGAGATTCAAATGAACTACAAAATACAGACCAGAAGAGCGAATTTGGTATAGTAAACTAAAAGAATAAAACATACCAAATGGAAATCTACCTCATCCAACGAACCACATAATTCTTCTGAAAGAAAGTGAAAAATATATAGATATATCCACTTTGGTACAGCAATGAAAAAGTTGTGGGTCCTATCTATACGAATTAACAAGATGTGGGGATGATTATTCACAAAGAGAGACAAGAGTGGCCAACATATTAAATAAGACATGACGATGATAGTCTTCCTAAGAAAAAACGTTCTATATAAAACTTAAAAGCAGTAAGCGACTTCAACAAAAATTCAGGAAGCATTTCAATATTACCTGCTTTAATCTGTAAATCATCCATATTAAACTTGCGTCCAGAATCTTACGGCATTTCACTTTCTTGGCTGTTCTTCTCTTATTACAAAATGAGATACATTAAACCAAAAGCGATAAAAATATAAAGAAATAAGTAAATTAAATTGGCCAGACAATGTATCCAAAGCACCCATTATTAAAAATAATGTAAATTTAAATGTTTCAAATTTCAGTGCAGCGTCTCCTGCGCGCGCATGTCTAGTTGCATCAAGGTAAACATTACTTTTGTCTGAAAGGTCGAAACGCATCACACGAAAATTGTTTTCCACATCGTCATTAATTTTCCTAAAATATACGTAGAACCAGAAATAAGAAAACAAGAAAAATTAATAAAATATTAAGAACGTCTTTCTAGTTTGTCACTGTAAATTTAATGGTTACTAAAGGAAAAAAACTTGTTGAAATACACATATTTTTTAGTTTATCATCAGGAAGTATCCAACATTTCTCTTTTCTGATACATTCTATAGTAAGAGGAAGAAGAGGGGAGCCATGGTGGCCCACATTCTGAAGGGACACGGCATATAAAAGAAGACGAAGAAGTAGTCTGAATATTAGCTCTGTCTTAACTACAAGATAAAGGGTGAGGTCTCATCATTTCATTATTTTTTAAACAGTAAAATTAATAAGCATTCCATTAGACGATAAGAAATATAGTGTTTAAAATATAAATGGAATCTCGACTCAAATAGGGCATCCATTAGCTGGAGGTAAATGTTATAGATTCATAAATATCTCATGGTTTTTGCAAATAAGTGAATGTAATGAACACGACTGGAATTTGTACTCGGCTCTCCAATTCCTCAACCTGAGCCTCAATCTATCTATCTATCTATCTATATATATATATATATATATATATATATATATATATATATATATATATACGTGTGTGTGTATAAAACTTTAGATTTTGTTAGATTTTTGCGAAATATGTCAACGAGAATTTGTTGAAATTTTTGTTGCAATATCATTAAAAAGAAGATTATAAAAAAATTAGTAAAAAGTTTGTAAGCCTCTCTCTCTCTCTCTCTCTCTCTCTATATATATATATATATATATATATATATATATATATATATATATATATATATGCATATAGCTGAATATTCGTATTCAAGGATGTCCGTTTACTAGGGCGGTTAGCCAATCCACATTACAGTCCCTTTCTCAGGCACATTTGTGGTTTATACTGCAACTATGCTGAGCAGACCGTAGTTAGAGTTTCAGAACAATTCGAACAAGGACAGCACACTCAAACCCTCGGTTACGATGACTTGTGACTTCTTGCTAGCTAGGCTTCCATCTACGCAATTTCATTCACAAGGCTTGAGTCAACCCGTGGTATGGTTTTTCAGGCACTTTCCAACGGTGCCGCGCACAGGTATCGAACTCGATCCAGCCCAATAATATCAAGAAGTCTCCTTCCTGATCAACCATGGTGAGATTTGACCCAGGTCTCACGGGTTAGAATGCGAACGTTCTAACCACTCGGCCTTATATATATATATATATATATATATATATATATATATATATATATATATATATATATATATATATATATATATATATATATATATATATATATAACATGGAGTAACGCACACACACACAAACACACACACATATCTATATAGATAAATAAATATAGATAGCTATTCTCAGGTGAATAGTATTAAGTATTATATATTTCCATCATGTGCTGTCAAGGGATTATCATTATATACTTGAACGACAATCGTATGACATAAGGTTTATGAACTGCATTATATTTGGGATGCATAGAAATTATTCGCATTTTGCTTTTAGCAACAAATCACCAAATATTTTAATGATTCTGATGAAGAAAGTATGCGATTTAAGACGGAACACATGTCTTGAATGTTTATGAATTGATAATCTAGGTAGAATATACATTTACATATATTTTCCAGGGGATAATACTTATTTTCCATTCCTATTTGTTATTAATTATATTTATTTTAAAATGACATCGATCCATCCACTTCTTTTTTATGCAATTTCAAAGCAATAGTGACCATGACTCTCTACAGCTATCTGACATTTTTGCGATATGTAAATTTCATATTTGCAACCTTTTTCCGCCATTCATTTATTCAAAACCGTCCAGTAGTTTACACGTTTTATACTTGTCCTTCTTTTGTCTTCCATCTGACCTATGGTTGCTAAATTTTCGAAGATTAATTTCCTCATTATTACGCTAATATTTCAGCCGTTAATTTCTGACTGATATTTTATTTTGGGCTCTATTCTCCTTGAAACGTCACCGTTCCTCAAAGGCCCTCTCCGCGGTATTTGCCAACGTTCTTCTGTAGAATATGTGGCTTAACGCTCACATCACGCTGAGACACCGGTTCCCATATGATGTTAAAAAACGTCGAGTCTATTTAGACAGGTGAGCGCTTGGGAATACTAGGTGCTCTAAGCTTGGGTGTGCAGGTGGTGTAATATATAATGGCTCGGAATTGTAAATCGGAGATCTGGGTTCTAGTTCCAATTCCTTAAGGCATAAGTGTGTTCATAAATGATATTGGCCCTCTGTAATACTTTTGCTGGAGAACTGTTGCTGTTGATAAGGTTAGCTATATTAATTTTTATAGTAGATACTTAATTTAATTTTCTCGTTCTGATCGAGTGACGTTGGCTATTTCTTTATAGTGTTTCTATGGGAAGATTCATCCTTCTTGTAGTTAACGTGTATATTTATAGAAAATGGTAGAGTTATTGTTTTTATTAGTATGTTCAGTGTTGCCATTTGTTACCTTAGAAATAAATAATTTGGCTGTCTTTGAGGTACTTCGGAAAACCGTTATTAACTAGCGTATTTCACGTTGTTGAGTTCTTTAAAGAAAAGCGTACGAGAGGATGAATTACCACGCGTTCGCTTGAGGAATATTTGAACGTCTATTTCATGTCTAAGTGGACATTCACTCGTGAAATTAAGGTGGCAAGAGTTTCTAATTCTGTGTGCGTGTGTTTTTGTTTTTTTTGTAGTGAATGTTCATTACTAGATTTTATAATTAGTTCTAAGAATGGGAGTTTTTTTTCTTTTGACTACGTTGATAGGTAATGTTGTGTACAGAATGCTTCCCTCAGCTATGGGTTAATTAGTAAGTCATTTTTCACTAAAGTCATTTTTCACTAAATTAGTTTTTTCATGACCAAAATATCTCGCTGTCTTGGTGTCTTTCGCTACTTCATATCTGTGCGAAACTGGATTTTCCTGTCTGTTTCATATCAAACCAAGAGCAGAAATCAACTGGATTATCAGCACGACATGCGAGTAGCACTCAGCACCAAAGCACCAAGATTTGATGTCATCATAAACAGAAAACAACAGTAATGTGTTTGTTGCTGAACCAGAAACATTCACAAAAACCCCATGCACTGTACAAGCACATGTTATCATAATTTTCTTTTTTAGCTAATATGAAAGCAATCTGGGTTTTTGTAATGCATTATTTTGTTGCCAGTTAGGTGAATAGAGATTAAAGAAACACAATGTTTTTATTATTTACACAAGAGATCGATATTGTCTTCCAACAATTCTGAGAACTGTTTTGTGGCTTGAAAAAGTTGCGAGAACTGGTTGGTCGTATGAAAGTAATGCGAGAACTGTATAGTAAATGATAGGAGAACTGATTGGTGGTTTAGAAGTGTGCGAGAACTGATTGGTGGTTTGAAAGGGGTGAGAGAACTGACTGGTGGTTTGAAAGTGGTGAGAAAACTGACTGGTGGTTTGAAAGGGGTGTGAGTACTGGTGGGTGGTTTGAAAGAGGTGAAAGAACTGGTTGGTGATTTGAAAGGGTTCGAGAACTGGTTGATTGTTTGAAAGGGGTGCGAGAGCTGATTAGTGGTTTGAAAAGTGTGCGAGAAATATTTTTGTTTTTTTCTAAGGGGTGAGACCAAGGAGAAAGAATCATTGTACTAAACCATTATTACTCGAAAAGCAAAATAAAATTTCGTACAAAATATTTTATTTTCAGCATTAAATGACCCATAGAGGTTGATATGCCACTAAATAAAACCAAGACCAACCAACCGAAGAAGAATATCTCTGTGACTTCAAGTAAATTCTTTGCATTTTCCAGCATTCACTACCGTGCAAAGATTCAAGAACTTTGGTCTAGAATATACTGAAATTGGAGATTTTTCATTTCTACAGTCTTGATTCTATGCCGTTAAAGAGTATGCGTGATACGGTGTAATGAGTAGAGCCACGTAAAAACGAATTGGTGAACTCTGTTCACATTCTGGTTAAGATTATGTGCGTTTACACTGCATTAATGTTGATGGAGACACATTTAACTGCATCTTGTTCCAACAGCTGATGCTCTAGAGATGCGATGAAGGGCAAGTCCAGGCTGGTACTTAAATTATTTCGAAGAGCACGGTAGCAATCAATAAATGAACTAAAGTTAATGTCGAAAGTGATTTTACCCATGGGCATAATCATTAATGGATCTGTGGATCGTTTACTAAGTTTACACTTACTCTGTTATGACAGGGATATAGAGACATTGAAAGTGTCATGCATACATTTAATATGTAGGTGTGTAGAAAGGTACATATTTTTTTTATCGTTAGTTGCGTCAACAAATGTGAAAGCTAAGATTATTGAATAATCGTGTCAATTCTGCTTATCCCAGAATAAATTAATGTCTCTTAACTATTCATTGGGCAGGGTCAATGAATATACACAAACATGGTATCACACCCATCCAACCATATATATATATATATATATATATATATATATATATATATATATATATATATATATATATATATAGTCATCGACAGACACACGGCTTCGCTGTATCACAGCTCATCAATGTGGCTAGACATCCTATCGCTTCAAGCCGGGACCGAAACCTAACCGATTTGGCTTCAGTCGGAGATTGCAACACCTAGGCTATCGGCGCCGGGCAGAGAGAAATAAGAACACTTGCGCATTTATTTTTTCATAAACATGCCAGTGACCTTGAGGTCTCAATCCGGCTGGAGAGCTGGAGAGTCTTGCATGATCAGCAGTAATTGTATATATATATATATATATATATATATATATATATATATATATATATATATATATATATATAATTAGTACAAGTAAAAGGTTTGGGATTTCGTTGATTAGTGTTAACTTCAGAATACCGACTTCAGATTTTCATAGATGGACGCTCCGGGAATTACTCCGTCTACTCTTCAGTGTTCAGTGGATATCAGGGTGCGGTAAAGGTAACGACGTTTTTTTTTTTTTGCTTTTGTTGAACAAAAATAAGTTACAGTCGTTCAAGAAAATACATAAATATTGTCACATTAAAAAAACGTGATTTGTTATGATTAAAAAACTGTTTCAAAATATTCAAAATTCTTCCCTTCATGTTTAGTTCAACGCTAAACCCTATCAGCGCCATTTTTACAAACTATTTGACACATATCTACATTCATTTCAGAACATATATATATATATATATATATATATATATATATATATATAAAACAAGTAAAAGTTTTGTGATATCGTTGATTGGTGTTACCTTCAGCATACCGACTTCAGATATTCGTAGATTGATTCTCCGGGAATTATTACGTCTACTCGTCAGGGGATATCAGGGTACGGCTGGGTAACGACCTTTTTTATTTATTCGATTTTTTTTGACAAAAATAAGTTACAGTAGTTTAAAAAAAAACACATAAATATTGTCATATTAAAATAACGTTATTTTTTTTGACGAAAATATTTCAAAATATTCAAAATGCTCCCCTTCATGTTCAATCCAACGCTAAACCCTATCAGCAACACGTTTGACATATTTCTACATTCATTTCAGAACATTAATCATAAATTGCTAGTTTTAATTCGCGCGCGCGTGTGTGTGTGTGTGTGTGTGTTGGAGTGTCATTTTTTTTAACCCTTATATTCGTCTTCTCAACAAATTGAATGGAAGAAAAATGACAAAAGTTAACCTTTTAAATGCCTTTTGCTCTAAATTTCAAATGATTTTTTGATAGAATAAAAATCCCATCAGTCTAATAGTTGAAGAATAACTCCAGAATTTCTTTAACTCATTAACGTTTACATTCAATGAGATCGTCGATTTGTCAAAAGTTCCTGCAAATAAATTTGCTCCATTTTAAATAAACTTTTCTTTACGTTTATTTACTGTTTTAAAGTTCACGAAGACATTATAATACCACCTTCACGTGTTTATATACAGGGCCGGTGCAAAGGTTAAGTTCCATCCCTCCACTGAATCTACGATACAGGTTCCTACTCTACTGCATCTCAATTTTCATAAAGTAGTATACATATAAAATCAAATTTTATTGTAATCTAATCATGCAGAGTAATGGACCATATACAACATAGTTGAACAATTCAACTAGAAAAATGGAAAATAAATACACTGTATCTAAATACAAATTAGAGACGTCATATCATTCCATCTTAAATCTACAAATTATTGGCAGTTCTGCAAGAGCGTGCTGAACAACAGCAAATCCTCAATCCCGACTCTATTCAATCAATTCGAAGTTCTGTCATCTACAATAGATAAAGAATACTTTGCTCAAAAATTCTCTTCCCACTCAACACTTGACATATTTCGAGTAACCACAACTGATTTCCCTCCTAGAACACAGATACTACTGAGGGATATACATATAACCCCATCATTGGTTTTAGTGATCATTTCTAAATTAGACAAGTGGAGGTGACTGGAACCCAACCGTCGTCCTAAAGAGATATGTTCCCGAGCTGGCTTCAGCTCTCTCTAAACTCTCCTCTCCTCGCTGTTTTTCAGTTTGTTGGATGTCCTCCTCTGTATTTCTTGATTTTAAGAACTTTCTGACTCCTCTAACTATCGCCCTATTAGTCTTTTCGACAAAGTATCGAGGTTTTAATCAAGACTGAAGTAATTAAGCATCTTACCTCTCAAGAACTACTCTCTGACAACAATATGACTTCCTTTATGTGAGATCTACCGCTGATGTGCCAATGGCCATCACTGAATATGTATGTCAAGCTTTTCATAATAACGGCGAAGATCAAGCTGTGGCTCTAGATATCTTGAAGGTGTTTGACAGGGTTTGCATAGAACGTCTTCTACGAAAACTCCAGGGCTACGGTATTACAGGATGATTGTTTGATTTAATCCAATCGTTCCTGTCAAATCCTGAAATTAAGGTCGTTTTGAACGGGCTCGCTTCTAGATCCCTTCTTAGGTCTCTATCCTGGGTCCTACGCTGTTTCTGATCTTGATCAATTGTCTTCCTTAGTTCCCAAGTAGGCATTTATTCAGATGGCACTAAAATTTACTCCAGTTTTAATAGCAAATCCGTCCAAACTGACAAAGTAAACCTGGCTGCTGCTTCTGAAAATGACCTCTAATCAGTAGTTAACTGGAGCAGGAAATAGTTTGTAAATGTTAATATCTCCAAAACTAAACTGTTCTCATTTAACAACGATAAAGAAACTTTATAAAGCATAGCTGATGCTAGATTCCTGTAGAGCAACGCATTGTGCCTTACTGCCTCACGTTTTCAAGTGACATGAAGTGGGATGACTACATCGAATCACTAGCTGCATCTTCTGCAAGGAAAGCTGGATCACTGTTTCATTCCAGGGGGGTTTTATCGTCTATCTTGCACATTTACAAATCTACCATTCGTCCGTGCATTGAATACTGTTGCATCTGATTTGGTGCTCCTGCTACTCATCTCAAGGCTGTTGACAAAATCCAGAGAACGACCTGGAATGTAATCGATCCTGACTTGGTTTTTCGACCTAGTTACTTTCTCACTGACGTGATGTGGCTTCCCTCTGTCTTTTCTACAAATATTTTCATGGTAACTGCTTTCACGAGCCCTTTTTTCCCTGATGCTTCGACTACGTGAATGTAAGCCAGGCACCTAGGTTCCACTCTTTTAATGTTCAAATCGTTAAATGTAACCGCCATTTTTATTCCAACAGTTACTTTTCTTGCGCTTCCAGCCTGTGAAACTCCCTTCCGCTTCCTTGATTCCCCGAAAACTACAATCTTCAAAAATTTAAATGCAACATAAATCGCTATCTACCGTCTTGAATCCCGTTCAGCTTCCATCCTTTCCTCTCTCCCTATATACCCAGTTTTTTCTCCCTTTCACTCACTGTAACCCCCTGTGCTCTAGTGGCATTCCTGTCTTGTTTGGTGTGGAATGATTAAATATCAACAATACTTTGCGGCAATTTTTAACATCAACTTGAGAATTTTCTTTTTGAAATGTTGAATAACTTAACACATTCCTTATTATGGATAAAAAAAAACAATGACTTTCATATAGGAGCCAGAATTACGTCAAAATTAGCGAACACTTTTCAACCAGTTGTACTAGTTTAATTTGTAACGTATATAAATGTACACAGAAAAAGGGAATGTTAATAAGATAGTTTGATTTACAAAGAACTACAAATCAATCTTGCCACTGTCCGGTCAGAACATTCGAGATTAGTACGCACCGACCCTCCGCATATATATATATATATATATATATATATATATATATACTAATTTAAAAATATGGTTCCATCGCAATATTTATGCTCTGTAAATTTGCATTAAGCACTGTCTTTTGAAAATAAAAATAATTAATAAAAACACCAGATTATATATCTTACTGTTCTTTCTCTTTATTATATATATATATATGTTAAGAAATGTATAAGGTCCGACAATTTATTTATTAAAGATATTTTTTTATGTTTAACGTTGTTATTTTATAGATACAAGTATTTAAGCAAAATTTTCTGAAAAATTTTCGTTCGAAACAGTGTTAAAGAACGAAAATTTTCCGGAAAATTTCCTTTTTTATTCAGGCCGGTAAATGTTATTTAATACTGTTTATCATAAACAGAGCATTTGCTTAAATACTTGTATCTATAAAATAACAACGTTAAACATAAAAATGTCTTTAATAAATATATATATATATATATATATATATATATATATATATATATATATATATATATATATATATATAATGAACTATTCTTTACTAACATTTCTAAAATAGGTCGTTTAAATTAATTCTCAGGGACGATATTGTGGTTTTATTATGTTCTATCGATTTTACTTTCATTGATTACCTTAAAGGACGCTATTGATAAAACATTTTAATATAATATAAAAACATAATATAATTTGTAATTATGGTTTTATAATTTTTATTATATAATATTATATATCTGTCTATATTTCTGAGATGAAGTATTACGTACATTATTTACATTATTCGGACTATTGTCCTCATCTTTGTCGCCATATTTATTACAACTTTTCGGCCGTGTTCAGGTGATTGGAATGTCGAACTGAACCCTTTATTTCGCTCACTGGGGTAGACTGTTCTAGTTCCACGTGCCATGTTTAATAGATGTCAGTTATCAGTTATCTCCTGTTTATTTCCCTCTAAAAGTTCTCCAATGCCTTAACCGGGTATTGAACTCATACTCTTTGGGTACTGTTACTGGATCTAATCAACACCTTTATCCACTGTGCCATGTGTCCTGTCCTGTGTATGAATTTCTGGGTATTATAAACTTAATGTCTTCAGCAACCATTTTACCAGTGCTCATATTGCAATTTGTTTGCTGTTATCATTGCATGATTTTACCAGAGCTTATATTGCAACTTGTGTTGTTATTATATGGGGAGAGAAGGGAGATCACCGCCCACTGCGGGATCAGGTTGAGATCATAGACAAGGAACACCATTGGAAAATTCGTAAACTTAAGGTATCAGCACATATGCTTGGCCACAAAAACCACCTGAGCCGACCAAACATAAAAATGAATACAATATGGGAACCAGTAATAAGGAGTGCCAGAGAAAAGCCATAATAATATGGAGTAATAATTTAACTGAGGAATTTTGGTAAATAGTTTTGGGGGAATATGAAATAGTGGGTCTTAGTGGATATTCAGATTTGTGTATTTTAACGTTTCCGTATAAGTATCTTGTTTGGTAATTTCCAATGAGTTTGTTGATTTTCAAGGAAACTACATTAGCATTGTTTGATGTTATATGTGTGTTGACAGACTTTTTAAGTCTCTGCGTAGGGCATTTATTTAATTTAGTAAATTTAGACCGGTCATCGATGATGTGTTGTAATTT